>CABHPH010145684.1:295-36613 GCA_902168325.1 Peromyscus nudipes | reverse complement strand
TGTGTATGTTTCCAAGTTCAGGCACACAACTAGATTGTTCATGTACAGGACAGAAGACAACAATCTTGAGTGTTGGTCCTCAGACACCACTCACCTTTATTTCATTGTTTAAGGCAGGACCTCTCATTGCCCTGGGACTCTCCAGGTAGGCTAGCATGGCTGGCCAATGAGTCCCAGGACTCTCCCTGTTTCTGGCCCCCAGCATGGATTACAAGGGCAAATGGCTATGCCCAGCTTTCTCCACACATGTCTGAAGATTGAAATGGGGTTTTCATGCTTGCACAACGAACACCTCACTGACTAAGCTATCTCCCAGGTTCTCAGCCAACTCCCTATTTTCTTTAGCCATCAACTTGGATCAAATCTATCATGTGCTCTGTGGTGGCTTCTGCAGGACCATGCACAGTGCAACAGCACTAGCTCCATTTGATAGGCAGAGGCTCCTTGGGTTCTATAATGCCAGTACTATGCCACAGCTACCATCACAGGCTCCTTGACTTACGCTGTGAGTCTCCTCTTGGTCCTTTGTGCTATTGTTTTACCCAAACTATAGATTAAATCATTAAAATGATAAAAAGGCCTAAATTTGTCATATTCAACTCTGGCTTCAAGTCTCAGCTCTACTACTCCACAAAAGATAAAATTTGAGCAGGCCATGCAGTCTCTGAGCCTCAGCTTACTCATCTATAAAATCGGATGATAAGAAATGATGAGCCATATATAGTTATCCCAAGGAGCAAATTAAATCATGCTAGTGAGCAGCTCCTCCCAGAGGATCGCATAATTAGAACACAGAGGTGCTGGCATCAACTTTGGCTGATTTGCCTCTAAAGCTTTGTTCTGTGACCCCGGTTATGGGAGGCAGTGCTTCTGTGGGGCTCCTCAGTAGCTACAGCTCGATGCATTGCACTGCATTGCACACAGAATGCTCTCTTTGGCAGAGGAAACCACAAATAAGATGGGAAAACATGGAGCTGGCTGGCTGGAAGACGTGGGGCTTTGGACTGTGAGTTCTTAGATATTTCAGGCTGCCAATCTGGTGGCCTCGATGTGGTGGCCAAGTATTCGGTCACTTCACCACCCACTGTTCTTGGGATGGAGACTGTGTGCCAAAGCAGCTTCACCATTAAGTAGTAGGAACAAATTCAGACCCTTGCCATACAGCTTCAGAATTTTGTTTTTTCCTGCAGGGCAGGTCCACAGTCAGATGAAGGTTAGATGGTCTGCAAGCAGAAGTAGGAGATGGTCATTTATCTGTGGCTTGCATTTGAAATCAACTGAGAATCTTTTACTTTTGGGTTCTGTGGAATTCTAGAAAGGAATTCATTCTTGCTGTACTAAGTAGACAAGAGTGACAGCAGGTCTGCATGCTCAGCAGCTGGCACCCGAGACTTACTATTCAGTCTCTTAAGATTTCTGTAGACGGCTACAAATTTGCATGGTACCTGACATCTCCCTCATATTTTGAATGACTTCAGGGCATTAACGGTGAACTATGAAACGAGGGACTGGGCAAAGACCAGAGATCAGCTAAAAAAGGAGAGGGACCTTCACATTAAATATCATTCCAGATTAAATCTTTGCCCATGGTTATTCGCACAGGGAATTTGTTGGCCTCTAGCAATTATTCCAAGCTGGGAACTTCTGTAAGCTCCTTAGGGGAATTGTATTGCCAAAGGCTAGAAGGAAGCTGTAACTGTTGAATCTATAGGGTTGGCCGTGAGATGGCTCAGTGGGTAAAGGAGCTATTTCAGCTTTTCTGTTGCTGTGATAAATACTACAACCAAAAGCAACTTCGGGAAGAGAGAGTTTATTTGATTTATACTTCCAGATCATGATCGATCATTGAAAGACATTAGGGGAGGACCTGAAAGGGAAAAAACAAGCATGGAGGATCTGTGTACTGGCTTGTCCCCTCTGTCTTATGCTCAGTCAACTTTTTTTTTAAAAGATTTATTTATTTATTATGTATACAGTGTTCTGTTTGCATGTATCCCTGAAGGCCAGAAGAGGGAGCCAGATCTCATTACAGATGGTTGTGAGCCACCATATGGGTGCTGGGAATTGAACTCAGGACCTTATATAAGCCAGAATTGCCTGCCCAAGGGTAGAGCTGCTCATAGTGGGCTTGGCCCTCCTATATCCATCAACAGTTAAGACTGATTTCCCCATAGACCAATAACATCTGGTCATTGCCTCAGTTTGAGACTCCCTCTTCCTAAGTGACTCTTGGGTGTGTCAAGCTGACAATAAAAGCCAAGAAAGATAGGTGCTTACCACCAATATTGATAACTTGAGTTCAATCCCTGGGACCCCCATGGAGGAAAGAGGACTAACTCCTGCATATTGTACTCTGACATCCATTCATGTACTGTGACACATATGCGTTCCCCTCCAACTCATGTATACAAAATAAACAAAAGTATAATAAAATGCTTAAAGAATAAACATTAAGGACGGGCGGTGGTGGTGCATGCCTTTAATCCCAGCACTCAGGAGGCAGAGGCAGGCGGATCTCTGTGAGTTCGAGGCCAGCCTGGTCTACAGAGTGAGATCCAGGAAAGGCGCAAAGCTACACAGAGAAACCCTGTCTCGAAAAACCAAAAAAAAAAAAAAAAAGAATAAACATTAAGTAAGTCGGGTGGTGGTGGCGCATGCCTTTAATCCCAGCACTCAGGAGGCAGAGGCAGGCAGAGCTCTGTGAGTTCGAGGCCAGCCTGGTCTACAGAGTGAGTTCCAGGAAAGGCGCAAAGCTACACAGAGAAACCCTGTCTCCAAAAAAAAAAAAAAAGAAAAGAAAAGAAAAATAAATAAATAAATAAACATTAAGTGACAATCTTTACTCCAAATTCAGAATAGTAAGAACTGGTCCAAGACTATGTTGACCTCATCAAAGCAAATAATTTTCCACAGTATCTATGTCATGTGTGGTTATGGATGACAACAGATCGGGAAGTCACTCTGGAAACAGGGCTTGGGGATGTCATAGTGGGTATCCTAGAGACTCTTCTTGAGAGGAAGTACAGGAATCCTGAGTTTCCCTGCAGTGCAATGCCAGGCATCCACTCTGGCACCATCTCTATCCTGTGTTCTCGGCTGTTCTTCCTTCTGAAGAGGGATCCTACCAGCTGAAATACCCCAGGCTGAGTGACTTCATAAAGAAAAGAAATTTTACTCACAGTGTTGGGAGTCAAGAGCCCACATCACATGATAGGTAATAAGACAACACAGAGCATCACACAGCAGGAGACTGAGCATTCATGTCTATTTCACTCTTTGTCTGTGTTATGATCTTGTCTCATGCTAATCCCAATCACCTGATGACCTGCCTCTAAATACCATAGTAAGATTAAACTTTTACTCTACTTTATTTTATTATTTGAGATAGGATATCACATAGTCAAGACTGGCCTCAAACTTTATATGTGTCTGAGGTTGGCCCTGAATTCTTGATCATCTTGTCTCCATCTCCCAAGTGCTAGAATTATAGGTTTGCACCACCACACCCGGCTCCAGCTTCTACTACTGTGATGCCTCACAGGGGCTGTTAAATTTCAATATATGGAACTGTGGAAAACACTCTCAAACCAAATCTAAATCATCACAGGAATTGTTACACAGCTTATCCTGTTCCATTTTTTAAAACCATTGAACATTGATTGTGCTTGGGGGATAGAGCATGACCAGTTACGCAGTTACTAGTATATATGCTGAACCATTCATTTAATGAAAAAGCATGTCTTAGTTACTGTCCTACTGCTGTGAAGAGACACCATGACCAAGACAACTCTTAAAGAACGCATTTATTTGGGGGCTGGCTTACAGTTTCAGAGGGTTAGTCCATGATCATCACAGTGGGAAGCAGACAGGCATGGTGCTGGAACAGCATCTGAGAACTTACATCCTGATCCACAGGTAGCAGTCAGAGCTAGAGAGACAGGGCCTGGAGTAGGCTTTTGAAACCTCAAAGTCCACCCCCAGTGATACACTTCCTCCAACAAGTTCACACTTTCTACTAATCCTTCTCAAACAGTACCACTCCCTGATGACTAATCATTCAAATATATGAGTCTGTGGGGGGGTCATTCTCATCCAAACCACCACAAGGTGGTACTCTGAGATTCTAAAAAGATTAACAAATCAACTAAGGCATCCTTTGGAGTTATTGTCATTAGAGACAGATGCTTGGTATGTATGGAGGCTTGTTAGTCAAATGTGTCCTGTGTAAATGGTCTACCCAATGGCTATTCTCTCCTGTCTATTGATAAAGAGGATCTAACTTGGTTTAACATGGCACTGTTTGTGGCCACTTACCAGTCCTCTGTTCAGACCTTCTTGCCCTTAGGAATGGCCAAATAAAGGACTCTGAAAAGGTACAGAGATCATAGGGACTCACAAAGACAGAAACAGTCATCACAGAACCTGCATGAGTCTGCTCTAGGTTCTCTGAATATATGCTGTGGTTGTTTAGCTTGGAATTTTGTGGGACTCCTAACAATGGGAATAGGGTCTGTCTCTGACTCTTTCAAGTGCTCTTGGAACCCTTTTCCTCTTACTGGATTGCTTCATCCAGCCTTGATATGAGGGTTTGTATCTAGTCTTATTGCATCTTGTTTTGCCAAGTTTAGTTGATATTCCTGGGAGAACTTCTCTTTTCTGAAGAGAAATGAAGGTGCAGTGGATCTGGGAAGAGGGGAGTTTTAGGAGCAACTGGGAGGAGAGGGAAGGCTGTAGTCAGGATGTATTGCATGTGAGAAGAATAAATAAAAAGAACAAGAAATAAAGAGAAGTTATAAATAGAAATCCATTGAAGAGGCCTTGGTGCTTTTGTTTTTATAAAATAAACAAACAGATAAATGATAAATAGAAGGAGAAGGAAAATAGGTAGGTAAGTAGGTAGATAGATAGATAGATAGATAGATAGATAGATAGATAGATAGATAGATGGATAGATAGATGGATAGATAGATAGATAGATAGATAGATAGATAGATAGATAGATAGATAGATAGATAGATAGATGGATGGATAGATAGATGGATAGATAGAGCCAGGCAGTACTTGCTATTTGCCCTTCATCCCTCACCTCTTGTCTGTTTTAATGAAATTTTGAGTCAGTACCTGGGGGCAGAGGAGTCACTTGGAGATCATTAAGAAGAAGCCACATGCTAGGATGAAAGAGCAGGAGGTAGAAGGAGCCTGGTTTCACATGACTTCCCTGGACATTTGCACCAGCTCTGGACTGAATGTCACCTCTACAGCCCTTGCTAAGGAGAAACAAGGAGCTCCTACTTGTTTGGTCCTCTGAAGCTTTTACTTCATAAATTCATGCTTATGATTTATTGATTGTGATATATAAAACACAAACTGTGGCTTGGTTGCTGGTACATTTTAGATCTTAAGTGTCCTTCAAAGGTCTATGCGTTAAAGCCTTGGTCATCAAGGTGGTGCCTGTTTGAGGTGGTAAAATCTTTTATCAGGTGGAGCCTACTGGGAAGTCTAGATCACTAAATGCTCTTAAAGAGAATAAAGGTAGTTAGTTTCAATGTTGACCTGTCACAAACCTAGAATTACCTGGGAACAGAGTCTCACGGAGAGATTTTCTAGATAAGGTTGTCTTATAGGCATGTCTGTGAGGGTTAGTCTTAATTTCATTAATAGATATGGAGAAACACAGCCTAAAAATGGGTAGCACCATTGCTTTGGCGTCCTGAACTGGGTAGAAAGGAGAAAGCTAGCTGAACACTAAGCACAAACATATTCATTCTCGCTTTGTTCTTGACTTTGAGTATGAATAGCTGCTTCAGGTTCTTTCCTTGACTTCCCTACAATGATGGATTATAACCTGGAATTATAAATCATTTCTCAGTTAAAATTGCTTCTTTCAGGGTGTTTTAGGATAGCAACATGGGACAGAACTAGGACAAGGTCACTGAATGCCCTTAAGTGGGATCCTGCTCTCCACTCTTATCTTTTTTGCTTCCTGGCCACAGGGTGAATGCCTTTATACCTCAATGCATTCTGTTGTCCTGCTACAGGTGCTGGGGATGTCTTTCTGTATGCTGTGAAGGTGTTGCTCAGATTGATGGATAAAAAAAAAATGCTGATTGGCCAGTAGCCAGGCAAGAAGTATAGTGCAGGTGGGATAAGGAGAGAGGAGAATTCTGGGAACAGGAAGGCTGAGTCAGGAGTCACCAGCCAGAGACAGAGGAAGCATGATATGAAAGTACTGGTAAGCCACAAGCCATGTGGCAACTTATAGATTGATAGAAATGGGTTAATTTAAAATATAAGAACTAGCCAGGCAGTGGTGGTGCACGTCTTTAATCCCAGCACTCGGGAGGCAGAGGCAGGCAGATCTCTGTGAGTTCAAGGCCAGCCTGGGCTACCACGTGAGTTCCAGGAAAGGCGCAAAGCTACACAGAGAAACCCTGTCTCGAAAAACCAAATATATATATATATATATATATATATATATATATATATATATATATAGAACTAGATAACAAGAAGCCTGCCACGGCCATACAGTTTATAAATAATATAATTCTCTGTGTGTTTACTTGGGTCTGAGCAGCTGCAGGCTTGAGCGAGACTGGAAAATCTCTAGCTACATATAGGTCCAAACCATTGGAGGCCACTGTTCTGGACAGGAACATTCAAAACCATAAGCCAGAACAACCCTTTTCTCTTTGTGAGTTGATTAACTACTAGCAATGGAAATCTGACCGACACAGTTGTCAATCAGAATTAGAGGTCACAGAAATGAGGACAGATAAATTCCCTTAGTTGGGAGAAATAAGTAGCTGCAGTAACTGAATTAATGAGGCCATGGGACAGTGGAGTCAATAGGGAAGAAATAAGAGGCTTACTGGATGAAGGTGATGGATCT
Organism: Peromyscus nudipes; assembly: GCA_902168325.1. Classification (NCBI taxonomy): domain Eukaryota; kingdom Metazoa; phylum Chordata; class Mammalia; order Rodentia; family Cricetidae; genus Peromyscus; species Peromyscus nudipes. The sequence goes on along the minus strand of CABHPH010145684.1, from coordinate 29,721 downwards.
GAACAAGTCAAGGAGGCAGAAGAATGTGACTTGCCAGGACTAGAACAGTAGTTGAGGTAGACGTAATGGTTAAAAAATAGATGTATTAGTTGCCTTTCTCATTGTTGTAACCAGATATCTGAGAAGAAGCCATGTAGGGGGTAAAGGGACTATTTTTGGCTCATAGTTTGAGGACACAAACTGTGGTGTGGAAGACATGACATGAGGACCAGGCCAGAGCTTGCCTGTGGTGGCAGGAGCGTGAGGCTGGTTTTTCACATCTCAATTGTCGAAGAAGCAGGAGTCACAGGAAGTGAGGCCAGAGCTACAGATGTCAAGGTCAGTCTATTAGAGATCTACTTCTTCCATCTAGGCTCCACATCTCCAAAATTCAATAATTTTTCCCAACAGAGGCATGAGCTAGAGCCCAAGTGTTCAGAAACATGAGCCTGTGGAAGACAATTCACATTAGAAACAATGGCAATAGATAAAGCCAAAGAGGAGCCAACAGTGCATCCTACAGGTATACTAGGACCTGTGTCCATCAAGGTAATCTCTGCCATGGCTCAGGTAAATTGAAAAGGTCACTTGGTTCAGACTGGAGCTCAGAAGAATGATTCCCCCTTCTTCTTAACTTTCTATGTGGTGTGCATGAATTGGTATGCAGCGGGTTACATTCTGTGTCTTCTGCCTTCTCCTAGGACCCACACAAGAACAGTTCCTCGGGGGGATATGTAGAATTAAAGTGAGGGTTCAGCTATTCAGGAGAGTTGTCTGGATATGCCAGTGTCTTCCTTCTGGTAAACTGGAGGGAAACATGCTGTGGAATGTTCTGTATGGCAAATGTGTTTCTAATAAAACACCGATTGGCCAGTGGCTAGGCAGGAAGTATAGGAGGGACTAACAGAGAGAATAAAAAGAGCAGGAAGGTGGAAGGAGACACTGCCAGACGCTGCCAGCCACTGCCAGGACAAGCAGCCTGTAAAGATGCCGGTAAGCCACGAGCCATGTGGCAAGGAACAGAATTATAGAAATGGATTAATTTAAGATATAAGAACAGTTAGCAAGAAGCCTGCCACGGCCATACAGTTTGTAAACAATATAAGTCTCTGTGTTTACTTGGTTGGGTCTGAGTGGCTGTGGGACTGGCAGGTGAAAGAGATTTATCCTGACTGTGGGTCAGACAGGAAAACTCTAGCAACAGAAACAAGCTTCTGGAACAATCATTCAAGCCTTGGAAACTGCATACAGCTACACCCGTTGGACTCATCACAGCCTGGGGAGTTTTATTTATTTACCTTCCTTTGAAAAAATTAGCTACCTGCATTTCTGCCAATGGGATGCAATATTAGAAATAGTCTCTTTGTCTCCAGAGGCATGACTAAATCTTCAAATGAGAGAGCAACAGTACACTGCTTACCTATATAAAAATTGAAACCAGCTCACTGGTCTCTCTAATCTTCCTTGATTTCAAGTCTTGCATTTTAAAGAAACTACAAAGAAAGAAACATTCTCAAACACAGCAATTTTCCCAGGCTCCAAGTGGACCTAAATTTGGAATGCTTGAAATCAAAAGCACTGATAATGGATTTGCTCAAATCAAGAGGAATTAACCCATCCTTGCTGGAATGAACAAAAATGAAAGCAACCTTAGTTTAAGTAGCATGTGCTGCGTTTTGTAATTCTCTGCCCCCTCTTCCACCAGCTGTGTGGAAGGCATCCCACCCTTGTTTCCACCCCTTTGCTTCTGTGTTAGCCAGGTTCACCAGAGAAACAAGTAATAAATAAAGATACAGAAACATAAAGATGAAGCTATTAATAAGGGTAAGCTATAGTTGTATCAGAAACTAATATAATTATGTATGTGAATATGAATCTGTTATAAATATGAAGAGAAGAAGAAGAAGAAGAAGAGAGAGAGAGGAGAGAGAGAGAGACCTTGTACACAGAAGGTACTTGCCACAGCTCTGCATATGTGTCCTATTTAGAAATTCAGCTAACTGAATTTTGTCTGCTCATAAGATGGATAATCAGCTTGTTTTAGTGAGTCTCCTAAGTTAAATGTTAATTCTTACCCTCATACACCCTGACAGATGCAATCTGAGTTTGATTAGATATATAGGCACTGCATGGCCTAGTCAAGTTGATATGAAAATTAACCATAGCCCAACAGAAATTACAAAGAATGTATTTACAGCCTGCATCTGGCTCAGAGGCCATAGCCTTTACATTTTTTTGTTAAGTATCCCCACTCACTTTTAATTAAAAAAATTTTAAGTGAGTATAGAAAGTAATTGGCTTCATTATGACATTTCCACATATTTAATTCCTTTGCTCCTTTCTGCTCCCCCATTGCCCTACACCTACCCATTCTTTCTGGTCCCCTCGCTTCCTAAAAGTGGTCACTCCTGGGTTTATGCCATGTATATTACCTTATCCTGTCTCATTCCCCCTTCTCTGGTGCAGACCTCTTCCCGCTCTCTCACAATCCTCTTCTGCGTCTAAGTGCTTATTAAGTTAATGGATCAGACAACCAGGAGCCTCTCTGTAGTGAAGGTGTGTTTCTCCATATTCCAGCAGCAGGGGTGGCTTTGCCTGGGTGAAGCCCAGCATAGTCCAGGTAGGAGTTGAGGAATCTGCTAGGGCCTGGGCTGTGTTGGACGATACTGAGGATCAACAGGAAAGCAGAACCCAGGTCTGGATGTCAGACATTCAGGACGTTGAGTCAGTTCAGAGCTCAGTCAGTCCGTCTGAGAGGTGGGGATGTTGAGTTAGAGATAACGATGACAGAAGCTTTATCTGCTCAGAGACAAGCTACGCCAGTCAGATGGGGGCAGTGCTTATTCTTTGTGTGCGCGCACACAAAAGAGAGAGAGAGAGAGAGAGAGAGAGAGAGAGAGAGAGAGAGAGAGAGAGAGAGAGAGAGAGGAGGCGGGAGAGAATAGTCGACTTTATCTGTGTCTCCATTATTTGGGCACAGGTGGGCTGGTTGTCATGGCCAGTACTTCTTTTCTCATCACCAATAATCTGACTTTTGTTTTCCCTCTTGAAAATATTTGGAAGATTGGACAATGTTAGACTGTTCTTTGCAGACAATTCTGGTTGGCTATCGCATATCCAGTTTTCCACAGTCTCCATTTGTTATTATTACTTATTACATCCTATTCTTTTATTTTTCCTTCTTGCTGCTCCCCTTACTTTCTCTTCCATTTCATTTAACAGAGGTTTCTTCCTGTATTCCAAGCTGCTCGGAGCTTGTTATGTAGTCCAGCCTATCCCTCAATCTCGCATTCTTCCTCCAAGAGTTGAGTTTACAAGCCTGTGCCACCATACCCAGCCAGATATGTTAGACATGTTCACTTTCAATCTCTTGTCAAGCTAACTACATCACCAGAAATTCACAATGCTTGGAGTTTTTCCAGATGTGGTCAGTCCTACCCATTGATATAGAATGATCTCAAAAGCAAACATTGGGGGTCCATTGACAGGGAAAAAAAGGTAAGCAGTGTGCTATTCCTTTCCCACTTGAAAATTTTAGTCAAAAAGCCTCTATTTCTAATAGTTGAGGGAGTTTCAGATGAGGAATGTTCGGGAAGCTCACACCACACATATGTCCTGTGTGTTGATAGACACACTACTTGTCCAGAGTCTGGTTTTCACCTTGGCAGGTTCAGACAGAATATTTGCAACAGGGAACAGACTACAGGTTCTAAACCCATGTAAACCTGCTGGAAACTGACTTCCACTGACTCAAGCTTTCAAGGTAGTAGATCCTAGTGTGGAGATTTATACCTAAGATGTTTATGAAAGAGTTCTCTGAGAACTTTTGTGGAGGAGTGAAGGAAGTAGGAGTGGGAGGGGAAAAAGGTTAAATGTAATAAAATCACTGAAAATGAGCTTCAGCTGATGCTAAGCCCTGGAGCATGGCTATTCCTTTACACGTGTGATAAGGCTTCCTGGATCCTTAAAACATTCTAATTTTACAAAAAAAAAAAAGGTAAGAAAATTGAAGCCCAGACATATAAAATGTTTTTACCCCAACGTATTACAAGTTTTTATGTGGTAGGGTTGGGATTCAAGTCCTATAATTATGATTCCAGAAGAAATGATGTGTTACTGCCATTCTGTGTAGGCAAGACAAAATGGGCCGTGAAACAATTTGTGCTTCTAAGCAAGAAGCAACATGGGTTTATTCTGTGTGGTATGAGAATACCACAGTTCTTTAAAATAGAGAGGTATGCCGGGCGGTGGTGGCGCACGCCTTTAATCCCAGCACTCGGGAGGCAGAGGCAGGCGGATCTTTGTGAGTTCGAGGCCAGCCTGGGCTACCAAGTGAGTTCCAGGAAAGGCGCAAAGCTACACAGAGAAACCTTGTCTCGAAAAAACCAAAAAAAAAAAAAAATAGAGAGGTGTGTGTGTGTTTGTGTGTTTGTGTGTGTGTGAGAGAGAGAGAGATAGAGACAGAAACAGAGACAGAGACAAAGACAGAGAGACAGAAAGAGCGACAGAGATAGAGGCAGAGATAGACAGAGACAGTGTATATGTGTGTGTGTGAGAGAGAGAGAGAGAGAGAGAGAGAGAAAGAGAGAGAGAGAGAGAGAGAGAGAGAGAGAGAGAGAGAGAGAGAGAACACCATGCATGTGGATTCCATGTGTGTGGGCACCTGCAGAGGTCAGAGGAGGGTGTTGGATCTCTTGAAACTAGAGTTACAAGCAGTTGTGGGCCACCTGATGTGGGTGCTGTGAACTGAACTGGGTCCTCAGGAAAATCAACATATGCTCTTAACTATAGAGCCGTCTCTTCATCCCTTACCAGAAATTTTGCATTCAAACAGTAACAAAATGGAAAGAAAGCTTTTTCTTATATTTTCATAAATAATTTACATCTCTCTACTATGTATTTACTTAAGCCCATGCCATATACATTACAAATACATTGATCTTTCGATGTCTCTCCTCTATTTGAAAGATGAATATTCTTTGTAAGCTCTCAATTCAATGTATTCATTTCACCACTCCTATGAATGAATTAATGAACTTCTAGACAATCAACAGTATGCAATGGATCAGACATTGTTCTGTGACAGGAATACAGAAGCAAATGCGATGCATCATCTCCCTTCAAGAGCTCAGAGTTCAGAGGGGACTCAGGCGAATAAACAAACAATTAAAGCCTAATTGGATGATTGTTGGCTGTATTCATCTAAACTAGAATTTCTGAGAGCCAGTCCAGTGATACACAGTTCTCAGCACACAGAGGACTGAAGACAGAAGCTCCTGAGTTCAAAGCCAGCCTAAAACTAATAGATGTACAGTTCAGTAGATGATGTGTGTGCTTGGAAAACATGATTTCAGTGTGGTGTGAAGAGGGGCAGGAAGATAAAGTGAACAGACAGGATGAAACCGGATCATGGTGGACTGTATTCTTTTGAACTGTGAGCCAAAGCAAAGCCCCCCCCCCCCCCCCCCCCGACAAATTTCTTCTGCCAGGTATTCATTCTTTCGCAGCAACAGAAGTAATTAAGATGTTCGTCCTTTGGGAACAGAACTGAGTCAGTCTTTGAGGATGGGGCCCACACAGGCCAATGTACTCTCAAAAGGCCTATCTCTTACTACTGTGACCCCCACAATTACACTTCAACCCAAGTGTTCAAGGAGACACTCTCCACCTGCAGCATCTGAGAAAAGGCAGGGCAGGGGTGGGGGTAGCATCAGGAGTTCTCAGGGCAGGAGGCTGACTTGGTTTGCTTGCTTTGTTGTTGTTTCATTTCACATGGAGAAGAACTGAGTACATTCTATGAAGACAGGCAGACGTCACGGGGAGCATGTTGTGATGAGGTTCTGGGAGGATTCATGGAGCTAGAACCAAGAAGACAGGAGTTCATGAAATCAAAAGACTAGCAAGAGGGAACAGCTCACTGGTCCTGGAACATTACAGTACATGAGACACATCTAGAGATCTGAACAAGACACCAGTGTGGGAATTCCCAGACCATGGCCATCAGAGTCTCTGTAAGTGGAACCTGGGCATCAGCATATGTTAAAGGGTTCCCAGATCCATTTAGTGAGAGTCATCTCCCTAAAACCAGTGTTACCCACATAGCCTTGTCAGAATGTTAACAAATGAGGGGTACTTTCCACCCTAGAATGTCATGGAAGCTTAGCATGGTTATCCTAAGCCCTGGGCCTTCACTGTCATGTTTTACTTTTGCACTTGACGTAGTACAGGAATGAGATACAAAGGCTTTGAAAATAGTCCAGAGCAGCTTATCACTGTTGGTCTAAAGGTTGAAATGGCAGTCCTTCAAGGTCTGTACTTCAAGAAGCAAGCTGATTTTGCCAAACAAAATGCTGGAATGACAATCATAGTCACTGAGGAATGATCAGATTTTTGGGGGGAGGTGGAAAATTTCTTTACTCTCTGGAGCCAGCACAAGGGGGAATGATTTACAATCCAGCAAGACATGGAGAAGATAGAATAAATCTTCTGACATAGATATTTTCTTTATAAACTGTGGGTAATGCAATCACGGAACTGCATTACATGTGTTCTATGGATCTTTCTGATCTCTGGGAGAACTTTCTCATTGAAGTTGTCTCATAAACTTCCATGGTTTCTATGAGGAAAACATTAAAACTTCTGTAACCTCTGGATTACATTCTATCATCACATGCAATAGACAGACATTCGTACAGAACACACGCATAGCACACACAGGCAATACAAACATAGCACATACACAGCATACATATAGACCACACAATACATGCATACAGATACTTATATACACATACTTACATAACACATCACAGAACACTAACACACCACATAACACACCCAGAGGATACGCAGAGTGCATGTACACAGCACACACAATATACACAGACTACACACAGACACATACAAAGGCACATAGATAACACACACATAGCAAACACATAGTGCACACACACACAACACACACAGCACACAACACATACAGCAAAAATATACAACACATATCATACACAATACACATAGCACACAACCACTGCTATATATATAGAACACATATAGAACACATGCATAGCACACACACACAACACATAGACAGACAGATAGACATGCACACACACACACATTCACCCAGACACACACACACACACACACACACACACACACATATATATATATATATATATATATAGAGAGAGAGAGAGAGAGAGAAAGACAAAGGCAAAGCCTATTGCCTGGAATTGATATTGATAACCAGGAACTGCTGTAGGAGAACATGTAACATAGCAACCATCCAAAAAGAGTTCTCACATTATACTATTGGAGACAACTAGCTGCTAGCGTTATTTTGATAACTTGACAATGACAAGAATCAAAACTTTGTGATTCCTCTGTCATTTATCTTGTTACCCTGTGGTGGTTTGGATGACCATGGTCCCCATAGGCTCATATGTTTGAATTTTTGGTTCCCAGTTGGTGGAATTATTTGGGAAGGATTAGGAGGTGTGTCCTTGTTGGGGGAGGTGTGTCACTGAAGTGACTTTGAGGTTTCAAAGTGCATTCCCAGGCAGCTCTTTTTCTGCCTCATGCTTATGGATCAAGGTGTAAGCTCTCAGCTACTGCTCCATCACCATGCCTGCCTGCCACCATGCTCCCCACCATGATGGTAATGGACTCTAATTCTCTAATTGGAACTATGAGCCCCAAGTTAAATGCTTTCTTTTATAAGTTGCCTTGGTCATGGTGTTTCATCACAACAATATAAAAGTAACCAAGACACACCCTATGCTCATTACTATATATCATGTGACACTCATTTCTTGGCATCAGTCTAGATCCAAGGCTAGAAGAGGAAGAGCACATGGCTGCAAGTTAACTATCTGAGGAGAGCAAAAGCCCCTACAATATCCTTCAGTAGATATTGCCAAGGGCTCCCTGGCTTAGAGCTAGCTGCTTAGCCAGCATTTGTTCCCCCATAATCCCTAGTTAGAACTCAATTTCGTGCGGAATGTCACTGTACTAAGCTAAAAGACTACATTTCCCAGGATTCCTTGTAAGTACCTGCTTTAGAATTGTAGGTCTGATTTTTAGGCTAGTTCCTGTGCTCCCAGTTTTATTTCCTGCTCAAGCCTTCCCAAGTCCTGTCTACAGTGTGGAGTCATGCCTAGCCCATTTATCACTCAGTTATAGACTGAGCCAGATCACTGCTTTCTTCCTTTTTTTCTATCTGGATGAACACAGAAAAAAAATGATTCCCATAGTAAGTTAGCCCTAAGAGAAACTGAAAATGATGCACTGGACTGCACATTCCCACGCCCACCTCCCTAGCTCCTTGAGTAAGAGACCAGGGTGACAAATGGAGCACTCTCTCCAGAGGAGAGAGACTAAAAGCAAAGATGATGTAATCACTTACCAACATTCCTCACTTGCCTGCCTGCCTCCTTCCCTCCCTCTCCTTCTCTCTCCTTACCTCACTTTCTCCCTGCCTCCCTCCCCTCTTCCCTCTTTCTCTCCAGCCTGTTCTTTTTACTTATTTATTTGTTCTTTGAGACCATCTTGCTATATAGTCTAGGCTGGTCTCACACTCATAATTTTCCTGCCTCAGCCTCCTAAATGGTGAGGTTACAGATGCCACACACAGCTTCAACTTCTTATTTTTTAAACTTGGAGGTGGGATGGTAGCCACCTCCAAGAAGAAAGTCAGTGGTTTCCCAGGACAATTTTGTTCTCAGGACTATCTCTGTGTATGCTTTTCTAGGATCACATGTGGATAGTTTATATTTTATCTTTAAAGAAGTTTGAAACAACTTCTTTAAATTTAGTTTGTTTAAAACAAACAATCCATCAACTAAATTAACTCTAAGTACAAACACCGAGACCTGACCTATAGAACCACAAAGCTGTATAAATCTGTATCACTTCATATCAACCCAAGTCATCTGTAAATTCAACAGTCCACTGATCACATGCTGGGCACCTAGACCAATGATGATAGCATCTGTCCCGAACACATACAGACTGTTTTTCATTGTCAGGGTCATCTGAGTGACACATTGAAGCCGCTATTTATGTAACATTGAGCTATAGTAGGTGCTCTAAGTGATCTACAGATGACCTCAGTTGTATGGGAAAGCATGCACATTTTATGCAAACACTATCGTTTATTACACGAGGGCCTTGAGCAGCTGGGCACTTTGGAACTTGAAGGAGGCTTCTGAGACCAGTCTACTAACTGGGACTGTTTGCTGTCCCTTCTTGTAGTCATTATCCCAACCCATGTTCAGCTAGGTCTCTAACTGAGCTTTCTGAAGTTCTTCGGTGAGACTGGATAACAATACAATGGTACTTTAATAATAAACTGTCCACAAAACCAAACTGCATCCCTGAATCCCCCTCATTATCACATTCACAGGGCGCATTTAAAGCAGATAAATACATTTCTCTTGCCTGTATAAATTAAAAATCAAGAAAATGAAAGCTGGAAGCTTTTCATTATTTTTAGGGATATGGTCTTCCTCTGCAGTATAGGCTAGGCTTAAATTCACGATGATCTTCACACTTCAGCTTCTAAGCTCAGGGATTGTAGGCATGGACCACCACTCCTGGCTGAAAGCTGCTTAGAATTCAAACATGTCACTTCACATTCAAGTGAGAGAAATTACCCACCAAGTGGTTAATTTTAGAGGTTGGATGAGTAGCCTCTCCTCTGCCATAGCATTTTTCTCTTCCTGGAAAGACAACATAGGAGGCATTTGATGCAGAGCTGAGTAATTCTCCAGGGTGGTCACCAAGTTACTAGGTCCAATGTGTGCAATCTGGGGGTAATTCTGCTACTCTTCAGCACTCTCCATAACCTTCATTTTAATTCTGTTATAAGCTCATGTTACTTTTCAAAAAGGTTTATTTTAATTTGGGGTGTGTGTGCGTGTGTGTGTGTGTGTGTGTGTGTGTTTTCTTGTTGAGGTTAGAAGTGAGTGTTGAATCCTATGGAGCTGGAGTTACAGGCAGTAGTGAGCTGCCACATGTGGGTGCTGGGTTCATTGCAAGAGCATTATGTGCTTGCTCTTAAACTGTAGAGTCATTTCTCAAGCTCCAGGAAGCTCATTTCTAGGCATCATGCAGGTCCTAGAGCAAGCTCTGCCTCTACCATCTCATGCCCTGTGGCCGTGGCCCCTTCTTATCTGTGGAACGTTGTTTAAACCTTTGGAGCTCACTGCCTGGAGAATATCTTTTTTCTCATTCTCCACATTAGTTTTGCACTGAAGACTCCCTCAGGAGCTGTTGTGGATGGTTGCAAAGCAACAGAACATGGCAAAAATGACTCATTTAGCTGTCTTGCTCCTATACTGGAAGGTCTACATAGCATTTTCTGCTCTGCCCTTTGCTGCGGGCATAGTCACAGCCTACTGTTTCCTTCTGGAACAGTGGTTCTCAACCTGTGGGCCTCAACCCCTTTGTGGGTTGACCGACCCTTTCACAGAGTTTCCATATTAGACATCCTGCATATAAGATATTTACATTATGATTCATAACAGTAGCAAAATTACAGTTATGAAGTAACTACAAAGTAACTTTATGATTTGGGGTCACCACAACATGGGGAACTGTATTTAAGGGTCACAGCATTAGGAAGGTTGAGAACCCCTATTATACAACCAATCCACTGTCTTTGTGTCTTTAAGTTTACTGTTGTCACCCACCCTTGACTTCCTTCAACTCGTCAGTCTTCTCTCTGCACAGGGATATTTGAGTGTCTTGATCAACCATACCTCCCAGAAACCATCCAGCTGCCTTCTGAGCATGTGCAGAGACCTGCAGTCATTGGGTAAGCTGTCCTTTACTAGCCATTTACTATTTGCTTTCACCCAAGAGAACAGAATGGAATTTAGACAGAGGGTCTAGCACTTTCCTGTCTTCTGCTTGATCTTCCCTCTGTAAAAAACAAAACAAAACAAAACAAAAAGACAAAACAAACAAACAAAAAACCCTGCTACAATCGAGGCTGAGGAAGTTATACGTAAATACATTTATTTTTCCATTTGGATATATTATGTCTCTTTCTCTCTTTTTGTTTCTTTTTTTTTCTTTTTCTTTTTTTTTTTTTTTTGGTTTTTCGAGACAGGGTTTCTCTGTGTAGCTTTGTGCCTTTCCTGGAGCTCACTTGGTAGACCAGGCTGGCCTCGAACTCACAGAGATCCGCCTGGCTCTGCCTCCCGAGTGCTGGGATTAAAGGCGTGTGCCACCAACGCCCGGCCTGTTTCTTTTTATGTGTATGGGTGTGTGGTGTGGTATGGTGTGGTGTGTGTGCATGCATGTGTGTGTGTGTGTGTGTGTGTGTGTGTGTGTGTGTGTGTGTGTAGGTGCATATGTACATGTGGAGACCTGAAGTTGACATCAGGAAACTTATTCTTTGTGGCAGAGTCTTTCAATCAAACTCAGGGTTTGGCAGTATGGCAGGTCTTATGAGCCAGCTTGCTTGGGGGTTCCTAGTCTCCATCTTCCAAGGCTGGGATTCCTGGAGGGTAAACACACCCACATGGCATTTACATGGGTTTTGGAAATCTGAACCCCAGTCTTCTTGTTTGCAAGCGAGTGCTTTAACTGCGGAGCCATCTCCCCAGCCCCTTATAACATTTTATCTTAATTAAGTGTTTGGATTCAGCATCACGGCTGGGAGTTCATATCCTAGATGTTAGCAATGGTCGTTTGAGGGCTTGCGTGGGCTACCATCCAGGATGGCTTATGTGTCTAGCAGATGACGCTGGCTGTAGGTAGATAGATGCTTATCTCAATGGAACTCTCTCCTTTCCATCCCACTGCCACAGGGTAGTCCAACTTCATCAGTCTGGCTGGTTTTCCCCAGCAGCATCTCAGGAGCAAAATGTGACCCTGCACTCTTGTTTCTGACATGAAAGTTACAGAACCATGAAAACCACTTGTGCCATTTATTGGCACAGATTGGTAACTAAGATCAGACCAACCCAGGGTGAGGAGAGAATGATCACATCCTCCAGTGAAAGGAAAGTCAACCTTGCTTATGTGTTAGGTTCTGACATTGTTGACCTGGATGAACTGAACTGGGCATGTCATTCTTCTGCCTCAGCCCCCTGAGTTCCGAGGATAACAAGTACCCATTACCATACCCGGCTTTGTAGACGAGTCCTGAAACTCTCATATGACCTCTCCCTTCAATTTTACTGCTTTACCACATATCTCTCTTCATGGGCAATCTATGTCTTTTATAATTTTTTCTTTTCTTAACTGATAAATTAACTAGTTGTCAGCTAACTCAGTGAGTGATGACAAATAAGTACACTGTTTCTCTATAAAGTAAAATATTTTTATTTTGTAGAAAACTTGAAAATCTTGAAGTAGACTTGATTTTTTTAAAGAGTAATGTGTTATGAAGAATATTTACTTTAAGACAACAAGACTTTCAGCACTGAAGTCACAGGACATCTGTGTCTAACTACATAGAGATGGATTAAAATATGGAGACTATAGCCTAAGGATACAGATTCCTATGGAGCCAGGTCCTGCCATATCAAGTCAACCCAACCACTGAAAAACTTGGGGTAGGCAATTTATCAGTTATTTTGGTGGAACGATGGCCAACTTCAGAAGTTACTATTTTAATCAGTTCATGAAATTTCATCCCTGAACGTATTTTAACTTGAAAACAATATGCTGTGCAGAACTCTTCAGAAATCTACAGGGTGGGACTTAGTAGAAGAAAATGATAATGCTTCATCTGTATTTTATCCTGTGCTTTCAGGGTGCTTAGTGACCAGACATGGAGACTTAAGGTAAGAAACTCTCTAGAAACAGAGGCAACAGGCAAGTTTCCACTTCAGACAGAGACTGCAAAGGGGGTTTCATAGTTCAACACTAAAGATGTCTTACAGATCAGCATTTGAGACAATGTATCAGACTAAATTTTTTTTAAAAAAATATGACCTTGGGTTTAATCCTTGGTATTTGCGAAGATAAAAATTTTTAAATCCCATGGATGAAAACAAATAGCAATATGTAAAGGAGAAATATTTTAACTGAAATATTATATTTAGATAATAGTAAAAATTATAAACTTACAACACTAAAACTTCTACAATTGATACTTTGAATATAATACCAGAAGACCATCCCAGTGGATTCCGTTATAACTGTTTTAAGCTCTACTTTTTCCACAATTTTCCACTTTTCTGACTAACTACAAATTGGTTTTATCTGTTTTTTAATTTTATATATGCAGATTATGTGGCAGTATGAGTCTAACTGTGTCTGGCCTCTTTTATCCTTGTTACACGCAACAGTGATTATTTCATGCTGTGTAATATAATAGTTCTCGTGGTTTTTCCATTTTAACTGTTGAAACATGTATTAATTATCTTTTCAGCACTATGAAAAAATGCCTGTGATACACCTCTTATGAAGCAAGGAGGGTTACCAATTCCTAGTTCTGGAGGTTCCCGGGTATTATATCTTTACAAAGTTAGTTCTGATAGGACCTTTGTATATAGTGGGTGGTAGGTGGTAAAGGGTAAAGGCAGGGGTATGTTGTTGGGGGTACACGATCACATCTAAACAAAAAGCGAAGACCAAACTCGGGCCTTCATTATAACTCCCTTGTAAGAAGTCCCAAGGACTCTTCTGAGACCTAACCTACCATATAATCACCTTGAAGGCCAAGTTCCCAGCACAAGAACCTCTGGGAGTTCTGAGTCATGTTCAAGCCACAGCAGTAAATAAATATATGTTTCCATTTAGGACACTGGTTTTCAGCCAGGGATGATTTTTCAACATCTAGGGATATGTGGCAATCCCTAGAAACGTTATGACCTGGGAGGTACTATGAGGGGCTAGCATATTGCTTACCACCTCACAAAGCACAGGGAAGCCCACAACACAAAATTACATGATCTAATGTGTCAACTTGGGGCAAAAACTTCTGGCTTAGGATTTGTATAGTGATCTGACTACACACAGTGGGGTGTGTGTTGTAGTGGATTTTTTCAGGCATTTCTCTTGGGTGAATATTTAGAAATATACTTCCAATACGATGGTTCAGCTTTAGACTACGTTCCCAAAAGTATTTTACCCACTTACATTTTTCAGTACCAGCGTCTAAGAACCAAAACTTGCATCTGTGAGTCATGGTGGTTCTGTGCTCTCAGCAGAATACAAACCCTGCAGGCTTTTTAGTCTTGGTAGTGGTGGTGTCTGAGTGGTCATGTTTCCTTTTTCTTTTAATTTCCATTTCCATAAAGACCGATCCTTTTGATCACTGTCATGGGTTATGTCCCCTCTCATGGCATCCCTTTTCTTTTGCCACTTTTTAAATCGGGTTGCCTGTTGCTTGTTTATTTATTTGAACGTGTGTTCATAAATTTTTGTTCATATATCTATATCCAGCAGATCTAACTCTTCTTTTTACAAACCAGAATGGTCCATCAAGATGCAACCCGAGATTGCAAAGTAAAATCCCGAGATCAGGAAAGAAATCAGCAGCTGTTTCCCCATTCTGATCCCACCCTAAACAAACATCCTGCGAGTGTGTCCTGCGTTTACTCAGCCCGCCCCAGAGAACTGAGCAACCGCTTGCCACTGCCGGAGGCCAACTCTGTAATTTATCTTTGAAGTCCAGAATCACCACCCTTCCAAGGATTTCTTGATAAATGATCTGCTCTGGCTCAGAGTTTGGGATACCATAAACCTGCAGGGGTGTTTTGAAGACGATTTTGATTGGTCACTGGAGGGAAAAGGTTTGTCTCTCAAGAAGAGATCTCCAGAAATCTAACTATGTTCATACCTTTTAAGGAAGAGAGTAGTAATATTTGGAGGAACTTGAGACTGTGATCGCCTTGCCTCCGCAATGTTCATGCCAGAAGCCCTCTTAGAACTACATTCCACACACACATTTAAAGCCTCCACTTACCGTAACTTTCTCCAAATATCATTATGAAGACCCCAAGCTTATTTACCTCAAATGCTCAGATATCAGGAGATAACATTGAGTATGTTTGCTATACTTACAGCCCCATGTTAAGCCCTTTATATGTATATTAGAAAATTTTTGTGCATGAAATAATAATTATTAGTTCTATTTTACAGATATAAAAAAATTGCACATATTCAGCTTATCATTTTTTCTCGACTTCTTTCTAGTATGTTCTGAAACAGAAATTCACACTCGATCTTTTAAGCTCAAAAATTGGGTTTCACTCATGACTGTCAATGGGCTACCATGGATTCAGGGAGAGAGGGGACTAAAATGCCTATCCATCCCCTCTGAACTAGTTGCCACAGATAGATTCTGGGGAATGGGGAGTCACTGTCATCAGTGTGTACCTACTGGTGAGTCCACTATGTCTAAAAATAAAATAAATGCATGTGAATATGAAAAAAGGGACTTGTAGGGTAGAGAGAGACTGACAGGGTGAGAGAGAGAGATGAAGGAGAGTGGGGATGAGAGCAATCAGAATGCATTGTACACATGTGTGAAAATGTGTGAACACATTTAGTAAATGAAAAAAAAAATCTGGTTTAGCTTGGAAGTTCCGCTGCCTCTTTCTGATCATAGTTTCAGTGCAAACACCGTCCATTTCCTGTTGATACCATATGGCACAATTTGAGGCTCTGGCAAAGACTCACAGCCTCTCGATGTCTTTGTATTATTGATGGTGATGGAAATGAGGAAGATAAGAAGGAAGATGATATGAGTCACCAAGGCTAGCTTCCTTCACTAAATAAAGTAGGAAAATCTTCGGTTAAAAAAATGTCATTCACCAGGACAGGAACAGATGGTTCCAGCTCAGAAGGACCTGGGCAAACACAGCTCAGAGGCTGAGGCCTGTTCCTAAGCGTACAGTGGGCTAATAAAAGAAAACAAACATCTAGTAACCAATTTTGAATGAGATAACAAGAGAAAGAGCTGTAACCATAATAATAGAGTTCTGAGCAAGCCCAGAGAATAGAAAGGAAACTTTGCATGTAATATGGAGGTTATAGCCCTTTTTCTCATCTTGAGATTGTTAAAATCTGTTTCGTGGTGACTCAAAGATCGAAGTGAGAGGACCATGGGCTTTGGGGCCGGATGTTAGACTCATGTTTAAAAGAAGACTTCACTGTGCGTTTGGAAAGTTTGCATGATCTCTGAGGCTCAATTTCCTCATCTCTAGGACGACGTGGATAAAAGCCTCCCTCTCAGGGACTAGCAAAAGGAGCTTTCTGGAACTGGCTCTATGACAAACAGGGTGAGATGCGATTTGCACTGGGCTGCTCTCAGAGTCACCACCTTTGGGGAGGGGAGCCAGCAAGAGCTCCTGAGTAGCTGCAACAGCAACCTCATCAGCTCTCATACAAGCTCTGGAGCTGGGAGGACTGTGCGGAGGTCTTCCGCCTCTGGCAAGGGTCAAGCCTGCGTATTCTTCTTATGGATGTGAGCTGCTTCCCATGGATTAACCCAGGACTAAGGAATGGAGTACTTCTGTCACAAAGGTGTGTCTGAGTGATGCATGAGAGTGGGGACTCTCAAACTCACGATTTCCTAGACACCTCTTCATCCCAAGAGAATCTTGCATGTTGCCTTAAGAGGCTATGATTGGACTCGAACCTGAGGCTTTTTTGAATTTGCCTCATTCTCCCTGCATTTTAGGTGCCGGACTCATCTTTCTCTGTTGGATTTCCTGGTGAAGCTCTGCCACAGAACTCAGAGACCCAGCACCTAAGAGCTACTGGCTTCTCTATGCAGGTTCTACCTTGGGCATCTTTGCATGCGTCTTAGTCCAGATATGGGAATGTAATCTCTAAATCTGGGTCTGGCCTGGGATGAGTGGCACAACAATTGCCAATGACCAACCAGATCAGATTGGGGAAGTGCTGATTTTCTGTGCCTTGGTGGGAGAGTGAGTGTTGGGAAACATAGCTAGCTGCTTTGTGATTGCCCTGGGGTTGACTATTTCATAGCATCAGTTTTGGCTTTGATTAGCCCATGTCACATTCTGGGCTACATGCTGTAAACGACGTCTCCTTTTATTCTCACTGAAACCCTATGTGGATCGCATAAGGCAGAGAACAGTAAATTCCCTCATGTTATAATGGAGGACACCGAAGCTTTGACATGATTTCTTGTCAAGCATCAGAGTGACTTTATCTGAACCTGTGGTGATGTCTCTTTTGACTCCAGACACTGTTAACTTACATTCTGTTCTCTTCTTCCCTCTCCCACCATGCATCCTACTCTTTGGTTTCATCACTCACTTTTCCTGGTGCTTTTCTTAAAACCAAAATTTTATCAAGTTTTTTGTTTTGATACAAGAAAGATCTATGTGCTGATTGCAGAATAATGGAATTTTTTTAAAGAGACTCTCATATTGATCATTTTGAGAAAGTCTCTTTTCTTCAGAAATATTTAAAGATTCACTTAAACACTATACTTGAAATTATTCAAGTTATTAATTGAAGCATGAAAGTGCAAATTGTCAAGGTCACAATTTTCACATTTTCTCTTTATCAATACATTTCTAGAACAATTTTTTTTGTCCTACTCTGGTGGATAGCCATGAGTATAATTAGAAGACATTGTTCACATACTGATGTTTTAAAGTTTTGAGTATAATTAGAAGACAAAACTTTGAGTATAGTTAGAAGACATCATTCACATACTGATGTTTTAAAAATATATGTATGTATATATATAAATATAAATATGTATAATATATATGGACTTTATGATATATTCATACTCCTATATAAAGACCCTAGTTTTGAACTGCTAGTTTTTCTGCTGTACATCTGATTTTATTGATTTTGCTTTTGTATTTATTACTCATATGAGGAGTGCCACTTTGCTTCTGTGTTTTGGAAGTTTGTGGAGATTTGTGTTATAATAGTTGATTTGTGGGTAGGGCGAAATACCAGCAAAAGCAACTTAAGGAAAGACAGGTTTACTTTGGCTCGCCGTGTTAAGTCACAGTCCATCATGAGATGGAGGGGATGGAAGCCGGAGCGTGAGGCAGCTGGTCACATGGTATCCACAGTCTGGCAGTGGAGAGAGGTGAATGCGGGTGTTCAATAGACTTCCTTATTTTTATGCAGTCCAAACAATGTGTCTTTTCTACTTTTGAAGCCATCCTGGCTAACAGCCTATAACTCCACTGGTATTCAAGACCCAGATTTTGCTTTTATTTTTTTTTCCATTAATTTTCTGTTTCAAGTCACTATACTTGCTTTATGTGATTTCTTCAATTCTGCTTCCTTTGAATTTAACTTCCACTTCCTTTTATTGTTACCTAAGGTGTCAGCTTAGGTAATTATTTTACATTTTTTCTTTTTAAAAATAATTATTTATATTATTTTTTAAAAAAGAAAGTATGCGTACTTGTGTGTATGAGTGCTGGTGTCCTCAGAGGCCAGAAGAGGGCATCGGATCCTCTGGAGCTCAAGTTATAGGCAGTTGTGAATCTCCAGACATGAATGCTGGAAAGTGAACTTAGGTCCTCTGCTGGAGCAGTGTGCACTCTTAACCAGGGGGCTATTTCTTCAACCACTAGATAATGTTTTCTAATGTACGTAATTAATGCTATAAATTTCCTTCTAAACACTACATTTGCTGTATCCCACCTATTTCTGTGGGTTGTATTTTAATTTTTACTTGTTTAAAAATATTTTCAATTTTCTTTCTAGCACTTTTTTTTGATTTAGAAGTAAGTTATTTGATTCCCCAAAACTTTGGGAGATTCCAAATCTCTGTTATTAATTTTCACTATGTTCTGTAAAAATATTTTATGTGAGTGTGTCTTCTTCTTTCCGATGCGGCCAGGACTATTTTTTACTGCCCAGGATGTGTTCTATCTTTGTGAGTGTTCTACATGAACGTGAAATGATGGTATTCTCTGCCATTGTTTTATGACAGTTTCTATGTCATTCAGATATCAATATGATCGATAATTCATTTTATTCCTGTTGGATCAGCTAGTTACTGTAGAGGGGTACTGAAGTCGCCTAGTGTAACATTGGAAATATTTCTCACTGCAGTTCTTACTTTTTTGTGGATAGCTTGCTTATCTTTAACTATGGAAAATTTCCTTGCTTTGAAATCCCTCTCTAAAGTTAATATAGTTATCCTAGCTGTATTTTTCTACCACTTTACTTGTGTGTGTGTGTGTGTGTGTGTGTGTGTGTGTGTGTGTGTATGTATGTGTGCATGAGGGGGGGGATGAGACAGGCAGACAGAGAGAGACACAGAAAGAGCTAAAGAGACAGACAGAGACAGAGACTAACTCATGCATCCTAGGCTGCTCTTAACCTCTCTATGTACTCATGCCTGCTTTATGCAGGTGCTGGAGATCAAGCCTAGGACATCATCATGTTAGGCAAGTACTCTGTCAACTGAGGCAGACCCCCAGCCTCATCCTTTTGCTTTTACCCCATCTACAAAATTATATAGAAATTGGGCTTCTTGTAGAACATATTTGTTTTTCTAATTTTTTCTGATAGTCTTTATTTTCCAATCTATTCTGATAGCCTGTGGTATTGGGCATCAAATTCAAGGCCCCATTCACATTAAGCCTTTGCTTTACCACTGAGCCCTCTGAAAGTCTTTTTAATTTGTATATTTAGAACACTTGTTTCAGGAGACTGTGTGTGTGTGTGTGTGTGTGTGTGTGTGTGTGTGTGTGTGGTCAGAGTAAGGCCCCCATCTTTGTAACTGTATTCATTGTCCTTATCTTTGTCATTTTTTTGTCTTCCACTCCAATGCGATCTCTGTTTTTAGTTCAGTATTTTAAGTGACAAAATTTTCTCTCTTCTCTTAGCATATCGTTATAATTCTCCTCAACCTGCCACCATTGGCTGCTTTACATCATGCAATTTAACTTTACATCTAATCTAAATGCACTTTGTTTGGTGTAAGACCTTGAATTCACTGTGTAGGAAGGATTGAACTCCTGATCTTCTGAGGTCTCCCGGTGGCTGAGCTGTAGTACAGACCACCCCAGTACTCTTTCAAGCACCATTGTGCCACTACCCATACAGTACAAATAACTCGAGTGTCCCGGATTTCTCCTTCTCTTCAGTTATAATCTCGCCACCTTATATTTTACTTACTCATGACCTACAACCATCACTGTTGCTATGATTATTATTTCCAGCAGACTGTTAACTGTCAGATCAGTTAAGAATGACAAAATGAAAGGACTTTACTTCACCTGCATTTACTTCCCATGTGACACTCCTCTCTTTATGTAAACCTGAGGGTCTGATTTCTATAATTTTATTTTTTTACTCAATGATTTCTTTCACTATTTTCTGCAAGACAGGTGTACTAGTGAAAATTTCCCTCAGACATTGTCTGAAAAAGTCCTTATTTCTCTTACATTGAAGGATCATTTTGCTGAATAAAGAACTCTAGGTTGGAGGATTTTATTGTCATTATTTACTTGAAAGTGTCTCAGTAGAGACTCTCCTTTTCCACATGGCTTCTGATGAAGAAATACAATATACTTATTTTATTTATATATTTGTTATAGCTTATGATCATTATTTTTATTTTTTAAAAGTGTGTGTGTGTGTGTGTGTGTGTGTGTGTGTGTGTATGTGTGTGTGTGTGTAAGCTACATGGATGCAGTACTCTCAGAGACCAGAAGACCCCCTGGATCTGGAGCTACAGGTGGTGGTGAGCTTCTTTATGTGAGTACTGGGTACCAAGCTTGGGTCCTCTGAAAGAACAACACCCACTCTTCATCCCCGAGTCGTCTCTCCAGTCCCCCCAAAATACATCTTTATCCCCAGACATACTCTTTACTTAAAATGCGCTTTTTAAAAAACATTAGCATAGCTATACTACCTTTCCTTTTGCTATGGTTTCCATGGAAAACAACTTCTCATTTTTGTCTCTAGTCATTTTTTTTCTCTTTGTTTTTGTTTCTGGAGACAGGCTCTTGCTGTGTAGTGCAAACTGGCTTCAAACACATGATTCTCCCCTCTTAGCTTCCAGTTACTGGGATCACAGCTGTGGGCCATTTCCCATTTTCTCCTTTATTTTTGAGAGATTTTATCAGGTATAGAGTTCTAACTTGGTGGTTGATCAGTAAGTTGATATCTTTGCTTAGTTTTGGAAACCTCTCACATATTTGTCCATATATGGCTTAAAATCCCACCCCCTTCTCATCTATAATTAGGATCTATCATTTCACCCCACACACACCTCTCATTCTTCTAAATTCCTATTCACTTTTAGTCTTAGTGTTCTTGTTTGACTTTTTCTGTTGGCGTGTCTTCCAGTTCAATGATTGTATTTTCTTCTACATCAAGATTTTTAGTTGGTTATGGTGGCACATGCCTGAAATTCTAGCACCAAGAAGTAGAGGCAGAGGATTGCCATGGTTTCAAGACCATCCTGGGTTATATAGTCAGAACTTGTCTCAAAATCCCAAGCCTGGGCCTGTAGCTAGAGTTTTCCTGCCTGGCCCACAGTCAGGACAAATCTCTGTCACCCGCCAGTCCCATAGCTGCTCAGACCCAACCAAGTAAACACAGAGACTTATATTGCTTACAAACTGTATGGCCATGGCAGGCTTCTTGCTAACTGTTCTTATATCTTAAACTAATCCATTTTTATAAATCTATACCTTGCCACGTGGCTCGTGGCTTACCGGTGTCTTCACATGCTGCTTGTCATGGCGGCGACTGGCAGTGTCTCCCTCACTCAGCTTCCTGTTCTCTTAATTCTCTCTGTTAGTCCCGCCTATACTTCCTGACTGGCCACTGGCCAATCAGTGTTTTATTTATTGACCAATCAGAGCAATTTGACATACAGACCATCCCATAGCACGGGCCTAAGTTAAAGGGTGAGTTTGCCTAGTGTGTTTGTAGCCCAATGTTTAATCCTACCGCTGCAAAAAAGATAAGAGAGACAGGAAGGAGGAAAAAGAGGGAGGGAAGGAGGGAGGGAGGGAGGGAGGGAGGGAGGGAGGGAGAGAGGAAGGAATTTCTGTTAGCATTTATACTTAGCTTCTGGTTTCAACTGTTATACTATTACAGATTTACATTTTTAAGTAAATTACAGTTCTCTGGCCAAAGTCATCACCATTCTTAATCTATTTTCTCCATCCTTGCCACTACAGTCATGCACATGACGATTTTAAAAGTTTTGCTTGTCAACTCAAGATGCTGTTTTGGAGGTCTGTTGACTTTCTGTTGTCCTTCCTATTGGCTTACAGTCATATTTTCCTAATTCTTGGCATGGTTGAGGAATTTTTTTTAAGGTGGGCATTGCACATGCACAGAAGTTAGAACCTGTAGCTCTTACGTCATAGTGAGTCATCACCTTTTCTCTTCTGGGCATGTAGAGTGGGGCTTGGGCTAACACTCCAGAGTCTGTGCCGATACAGGCTGCTTTATTTATTTTAATATGTCTTTTCTTATTGAGTAATTTTGTTATTCAGTGACCTCATATACATATTGTTTTGAATGGCTCCATCTGCCTTTTATTCATCTCAGAGCCCAAGACGTAGAATGCTAGTGCTTTCTTCTGAGACCTGGGCATATTGACAGCAGCATCCCTGGCCAGTTCTAAATTCTAACTCTTTTCACAGTGAGATTGAAGAAAGTATGTCCACTGCCTTTCACAGGGCTCTGCTGAAACTTGTAGCCTGAAATCCAGGACCATGTCTGAGGGGTAGGAATATTTGGATGGCAAGGTGAGAGTTACAGCCTCCTAAGTCAGTCTGCCTCAGAACAGGAAAGTTCCCAGAGGAGAAATGGCTCTCCAGTGCTTCAGCTCTCCATCCGAGCTTCTCTTTGGAATCTTGACTCTTTGTGTGTCTCATTCTATCTCTCTGCTCCTTGGAGAGTTTCACAATCTCTTTTGGCTTCTGTCCTCCAGCTCTGACCTGGCCAGGGAATACTCAAGTACCTAAGGGTAAGCATGCAAGGGGACTTCACAAATGCCTCCTGTTTCAGAGCAGCAGTCAAGCTCCAGCTTACCTTCTTGCAGGTTTTCACTGTCCATAATGTGTCATTTTTCATCCTTGTTCCTTCGACAATTTTGTGGTTTTTCTAAATAAATAGTTTACACTTACTGATATTGTGTGGTTACTGTAAGAACTACAGTCCTGCTATATGCGTTACTTCTTCCAACAAAGCCATAGAGATCCAGGTTGTCATCACTAGAAGAGAAAGGTGTTGACTTAGAATGGCATTACCAAAGCCTTTGCTTTTCTTAAGGATCCATAAATCATAAATATATTGTAACGAGCATGAATTTGAAGTGGTGAACTTAAAAGAAAACTCATTGTAGATTTCAAATTCCAAATCCAGGGAAACACTGTTCCAAGTGAAAAGAGAGTGAGGTAAAATATGGACGATATTAAAAATATTTTCAATTGTATTAACACAAAATGAAAGACATGCTCCTCTAATGACCTCATTCTTTTTCTTGGATTGTGAATTAGCCTTAAAGACAGTAATAATTGTCAGGGATGGCTGCACATACCTGTAATCTCAAGATTTGAGAGATAAAGAGATTCAAGTTCAAGGACCCGTCTGGGCCATTTGGTGAGATTTGTGTCAGAAACAAACAATAAAATTCCACTTTGGTAAACTGTGGTTTGAAGACATTCAATGTCTTGGAACTGATCCTAGGAAATGTGTCTTAAGAACACAAGGAATCAGACAGTAAATCCTAATGGTGAGTCCATGTGACTTGGAGGGTAGCAGTAGAATACTTCTTCAGAGAAGTTACGAGTTAAGCTTCATTAGAATACTCACTAAAATTCTTAAGTCTTGAGTGCTTGTGTGATAAAGACCTTTTATGGTAAACAATACTCCAGTTTGGGTGACTGTCCTGTCAAGGGCCATGTGGTAAAGACTTGGTTGAAGTGTTTATCTAATTATTCTTCATCAATAAAAACTCGAGAGTCAGATATAAGGGTTAGTACCTGAATATTCAGAGAAGAGGGGGAGAAGTGACCAGTGACTCCTCTCTCTCTCCTTCCTCAATCCAAAAGGGCTGAGAATCTTTCTAAACCCCTCCCTTCTACTTCCTGTGTCTCTCTCTCTGTCCTCAGTCCTCCAAACCTCTGTAGCTAATTTTGGTCAGCTGGTTGCTAGCTCCACCCTCTGATTCAAAGTAAATTTTATTATCAGTCTTGGGAGTGTCAGAGTGTGATCAAAATATCCCACAACACTTGGTTGACAGTCTGTGATACTGTTAGGAGGTGGTGACACGTCTAAGAGGTAGGTCAGAGTAGGAGAGGGAAAGTTAAATTAGTGGGAGTGTCCTTGTATGGGGTACTGGGACCCATACTCCTTTCCAGCCTGGCATGAGCTGAACAACTTACTCTGACACTCCTCCCACACTTGGTTCACCACAAACCCCACAGCAAAGGGCCAACCAGCCTTGCATTTGCCTTAACTTGTACAGCTTAGGGATTGACCTAGCTGGGATAGCAGGGGGGGTTGGGGGGGAAGGACAGACACACATACAGGAAGCTGGGATCAGATGGGTCATGTACTCTGCTGGAGACATACTAGCTGCCGCCTGGAAAGTCAATGTATTTGCTGTTTACAGCAGGAATGGAGGAGAAGGCAGATGGTTAGCTAATCTTAGTAGGAAGACATTGTAGGTGAGCAGTCTCAGGTTGTAGTCATGCTGCGGGAGGAAGCTGTGGTTGGTAGTTTCCGCATACAAGGTGAACAGCCCTACTCTGACCAAAGGAAGACCTTGCTAGTCTCATAGATCTGATGCATTGGGGTTATGACACGGCTGTCCTCACATCAATAATACACACTCACTTAGGACTTTATCTACTCTGCATATGCATGGAGTCCTCCAAACCAAAATGAAACTTTCTTCTTTCAAAGTCAATTATTTCAGATATTTTGTTGCATAGAAGAAAGCTGGTTAAATATAAGAGCATAAAGAAAAATCTCTGTAATGATGCAATTTCTAGTACTCTAGTGGGCTTTCAGTTTTCCATACACATACATGTACACACACACACACACACACACACACACACACACACAGAGCTAGCATGTCTTTGTTCATGAGAATCTGTCTCTTTGTTTGTAGATCACAGTAGGGTTGGATTGGATTTGATAATCTGCATAAAACCCAATTTCCCTTCCCCTGGGTGCAAAGAGATGACTTTATTGTCCCAATTACATTGCCACTCCCACCCTACCTACTTAATCAATGAAAATATCCTTGCTTATTTTCACAAGGATAAGCTGTAGTTTGAAGTGACTGGAACAGCTCTTCCCTTGAAGTCAACACGTTTATGATACTGTTGCTTTGCAAAAACACAAACAAAAAAACAGACTGTACTGCTGGCTCCTCAAGTTCTAGAGTCTGCTAGGAACTGAGAGAATCGCTGGAGATTGAAGCAAATCTCGGCATGACCAAGGGCTGTTGGTGGACTTGAGCCTTTCTTCTTGTTGCTGACCATCTAAAGTTAAAAGCTGCTCAGGAACAATTTCTCTTTATACAATTCATTACCAGCAGTCACAGAGTATCAAATACACATTTTTTTTATTGGTTTCATTAATGATTTTGTGGTAATGAGTTGTTAGGAAACTTGAAGAAAAAAAACAATGAAACTCATTTCTACTTCAAGGAAAATAAATACCTAGCCATTTTCATCCTGTGAGAACAGGCTAGTGAAATTACCTTCCAGCAAGGAGACAACAAATGAATAATTTTAAAATTTGCTATGTTGTCTTAAGCTCCAGGCACCTTGTTTACAGTGAGCCTTGTCTTAATTTCCTTCTGATCATTTAGTCATCAGTAGAGCTAACAGAATACATCTGGGTGATTACTTTCTTAGAACACATTAATAGTCCTTTTCTCACTTAACAAATGAAAAAAGCAGGCCCAAAGCAATTCAATGGTTTTACTAAAATGGCTATTTGGTGACAGGTAGTTTCAGCAAAGGAGGTAGCTGATTCTGGGGTTTTCCACCCAATCACTTGGCAGTGACACCAGCTTTTAGACTACTGTGCGAGTCTCTGACTCTTACATTAGCATTATGGCATTTCCTTATTTTATGTTTGCATGTTGGAATTAGTTTTCCACACGGATGGCTCAAGTTAATAACGCCTATGTTATTCAGGAGGAGTCACAGATGCTTTCTCATATGATGGATTGAAGATAAACTTCGCTTCCATAGTTCACAATTTAAAAAATGCACTAAGCACCCCACTGTGAAAAGTGCTCCATGCCCTCTTGCTCCCCCCTCAGTCACCCTGTTCATCACCTCTACAGGCTACTGCATTATTATGTTCACCTGTGGCTTTGCAAGGGCATTTTTTTGAATTCACAAGATAAGAAGTTACAATTATTTACCCCCTTATTTGTTTACTTATTTGGTGCTGAAATTGAATCTCGCACATGCTTAGCTCACACTTTAGCTTTCAGCGACAGTTTCAGCTCTTGTCCCTTTTTGTTGGTAGCCTATTTACTGTGACAATAAATAGCTCTAAAATGCTGATGGAACATGCCGAGGGACGTTTGCTCCTGAATCTGTAGGTTGACTATGGCCCTGATGGGTTCCAGGGGGTCGGCTAGACTTGGGGAGGTTCACATCATATCTGCTTTGCAAATCTCTCTCTCTCTCTGGGATCCAAGCTGAGGGACTATCAGCTCCCTGGTATGATCCATCTTGCAAGCGAAGTCAGAGGAGCTAGCAAAACACAGGGCACTTCAAATCTTTTCTTTGTAATTGGTGTGTGTTTAGTTCCGCACACATCATAGGTTAATGGAAACCACATGGCCCAATTAAGTGTCAGTGGGAGCCTGGCATGGTGGTACATGATCCCAGCACTTGGGAGGGTGAGGCAGGAGGATTGATGGTTCAATATTAGTCAAACTAGACTGTGAGTTTGGGGCTGCTTTGCAATGCCCTGTCTATTTAAATCAAAGTCAGGAGGGCTGAGAAACATATTTCTCCCACAAAAGTGGTAAGTAGAGTGAATGTATGATTGATGCTGATTATCAGCTGAGCATGTTTAGTATAGTAATATATTAAGGTGGCCAGAGTTATGTTGGGATGTAACCTGTTTCCCCATTTCATCCTTTAAAAATTCGTAGGTCAGCACACTTTGGCATACTTAACAATTATCTAACCACCATGACATAATTCTAGGACATTTTTCTTACCCTCACCAGTCATTCTCTGTCCCCCTCTATGTAGCCTTCAGCATCTGCTAATGGACTGTGTCTACAGTTTGCCTGTTCTAGACACTTCATGTCAACAGAATCATGCAATGCACACTCTGTGACTCGGTTTTATCTTCCTTTGCGCACTGTATTTAAGTTTCATCCACTGAATCTTGTGATGTGTATCAGCACGTTACTCCCTTTACTACTGACTAATCATCTGGTATATAGATATACCACATGTGATGGCTGGTTTTATTATGTCACCTTGACATAATCTAGAATTATCTGGAAAGAGAATCTCAACAAATAACTGTATAGGTGGGGTTGCCTTGTGGGAATGTGCCTTCCAACTAAGTTTATATACAGCCTCCTTTTACTTTTTGGGGGACACATCCCTCTGCTTCAGCCTTCCTAGTAGCCAGGGTTATACTGTAAGCCACCATGCCTGCCATATAATTTCCTATCATTTTTAGATGTTTTATTTCCATGTTTCCTATGAAAGATATTGGTAGAATGTTTGTCTCTTTTTGTTTTGAAGACTCCCCTCTAATTTTTTGCAATATTATTTCTCTCCTCTCTTATTTAGTATGAATTTACAATTATTTGTGCTTCATATTTTGAAATTTCTAGCTATAACTTAAAGATACTAATTTTCTAAAAAAAAAAATTGATATAGAGACTTTTTATATTGCCTGGGCTGGCCGTGAGCTCCCATGTTCAATTGGCCTTTCTACCTAAGCCTCCCTAGTGCTAGGAGAACATGAGCATGTCAACTATACTGGTATTGTTATTAAATTCACCCCAGTCACATCCCTTAGAAGAAAACAGCTTAAGTAAAGAGTTGTGCTATGGTTCCCAGAAAGTCAAATGTCCCAAGGAAACACACAGTAGTGGAAGCATCTAGAATATTATACCAAACACTGATTCAGGGTCAGTGGTCAGTGGTTTGGCCCTTGTCTCTACTATGCTGGGAATGAGATGATAAGCACCGGCCTTTGAGGGCTCCTGTTTCTGGTGTAAAGACCATACTCGTTTCATCTAGAGTGCGTGTGCTGGAAGGTGTGTTTTCATTCACTACAAACCACCTCTCAATGCCAATGGGCATTAATCACTTCAAGATCACTAAAGGGCTCTGTAGATTACTAAATGGCTCTGATGTTCTCAGTAATGCATTAGAGAAATGAATAAGGTAGTGGCATTATAGCATAATTAAATTCAACCCATGAGCCTGCTACTGTGGCCATGCTTTTTAAGCAAGTTTTCTCTAAGAGCATACCGCTGTCTCTACCAATCTGCTCCTGGGAGTAGATAATGCTCTCTGTCTGTGCAGGCTCTCTCACCTTGTTAGTGCAGGTTGTTCTGAGTGGTGTCCCATCATTATTTTTGGTGACAGGAACAGTCTTGCTAAATACTGACCTTGGGAATCTCCTGGGGATAGGACAAAGGAAAAAAGATAAGAATACATTCTGCACCTCCAAGGTGGCTCAGCTTGGCATTTCCACTGAAGAATGATATGAATGGAACTTTGCTTGTATTTATTTAATTTCTTTCTCCTAAGGAGGCCAAAGAACTCTATAAATGTCACTGGCATCATCTGTGTATTGCTAGCATCACCAAAAACTCCATTTATTTCCATTTCTTTTCTTTTTTATTGTTTAGAAATGGGATTTCACTGTGTATCTCGGGCTGGAATCAATCTTGCTATCTTCCTGCTTCAGCTTTTGAGGGCTGGGGTTGTAGGTGCCTGCCACCCTGCGAGGCTAACAGAAGGCATTAGGATGGTACTAGTCACTGGTACTTGCCACTTCCGATGTCCCTGCTCTCCAGGCTTTTTTTTTTCCCCCAGGAATGACTGAAGCTATTTTATCAAGAAAGTCAGAAAAGAACTTAACCTCCATATAGTCCTCTCACATGTTAGGTGGTGAAAGGCTTTGCTTTATGTTTGATCATTCTCCTGAGGTAGGTTTGATTATCTTCATCTTCTTCAAATGATGCTACTGAGGCCAGTGAGGAAAAGTCATGCAGCTCTAACACTGGAGAATGGGGTTAAGTCTTGACTTTGCTTCTTCTTGCACACTCACACTCCCCTGAGGAGCACCCGTGAAGAGCCAGTGCTTAAGGTATCAGGAAATTGGAATCAGCTGTCCCTGACCTAGGACACCTCAGACACCTCCTGGCTCACACACACACACACACACACACACACACACACACACACACACACACAGACTATCTATCTATCTATCTATCTATCTATCTATCTATCTATCTATCTATCTATCTATCTATC
>CABHPH010145682.1:10364-25361 GCA_902168325.1 Peromyscus nudipes | reverse complement strand
GACTGGGTCCTTCCACATCAATCACTAACCAAGAAAACGGCCGACAGCCTTGCCTATTAGCCAGTGTTATGGGACATTTTCTCAGTTGAGAGTTTCTCTTGCCAAATGACTATAGATTGAGTCAAGCTGTCAAAAGCCTAGCCAGCATAGAGAAAGAGGAAGAAAGATACAGAGAGAACATACACTGTTTAGGCAGGCTTGTAATATAGCTATTTATTAGGTATGGATATTGATTCACAAATGATATATGTGCAGTGGGGCCACCCACAGGCAAATAAGCTTGAGATACAGGTCAACGATAAATTTGAATCACCATAGATTTCAAAATCTTGATAATGTGAACACTTGGATAACTGATTTTCCAGAGAGTAAGTTCAGTGTTTGTTTTACTAATTTAGAATAGGACCAGGAGGACTAAGAAGCATCTCTGTGTTTGTGTTTGCATTTCACTATTCAACTGATGCCATATTGGAAAGATGGCTTTTTTTTTTCAGGTGACAAGTGCTCCTTTTGTGCCATAGCATTGGGGTGCTGGTGTGAAGCCTCAGGTTCTCTATAGACATTGTTGTGACTAGAGACTTTCTAAACTGGAAGTACAAATAGAAATCACAGCATTTTCTTTCTACAGCCACAAAGCTAATCTTGCCCATATCTTAGGACAATGCAGTCTTCATAGGACAAATCTAAAAAGAGTTATAGCCTCATGAATGGATTCCCTACGGGAAACAAGAGAAAGTGCTAAATTCTCTGCCCCTGCTTAACACAACCAAACTCTCATGGATGAGTGTCAGTGGTACCAGTTTTAAATTAATTTCAGTGGTAGTTTGACTGATTTGTCATAGCAAACTTAAGGTATCAAAAGCTCAGTGGGCATTCTGTAGTTTCATAAGTAAGTCACTTCATATTATAGTTGGGAATACATAAAAATCTTGATCTTTTCACAGATTTATAAACTACAACAGGGAAAAAATACCAAGTATTCTAACGGGTGCTCCCAAACCATGTTGAAGTCTAGACATGACTCCTCAGTTTCTGGCAGATAGAAGTTGTCATGAGAATCATATTCCCACAGCAGGAGATGTGATCTCAGAGGAACCTGTGAGTGTCTGTGTGAGTGTGCTGACCTTTAACTTAAGACAATTTCTGGCAGAAAATTAAATTTTCACAGGCCCCTTGGGAGGTCCCAAAAGTCAAACTTGATTTTGAGAAAAGAGAAGCAATACACATCAGGTCAGAGTCTACAAGGAAATTTAAATTTTTCTTAAAGATAATTTTGCAATGATCAATGGAATGGCTGAAGATAAACATTAATTTCCCACTTACTTACATTAAATAAGTGAGAGATTATTTTCTCTACTGACTAGTAGGTACTGGATTGTAAAGTCAAATGAGACATTGTCTCTTTCTAAAAGGGCCCCATAAACTGATGGAAGAGACAGATAATTATCCATGGAAAACTGAAATTAAAGAAATTAAAATAATAAGAGAAATGTAAGGCTCTTCATCCTTCAAGGATGGGGAGAGGCAAGAGTAAATACATCATTGCTTTGAGATATGTAGCTCAGGCATGTATAGGAAAGAGCTCATTCCACGACAGTGCAGTTGAATACAAATGTATAAACGAGAACATAGCTCATTCATAGACTGACAAAGGGTTTATTTCCTAGCCACTTCATCTTCAGTTTAGCAAGAACTTGTTCATATTGTATACCAGTTTATAACTCTGAATAATAAAAATATAATTCCTACCCTGAAAAAGTTTACAATCTAATACAGGAGACAGATTAAAAAAATAAGTATTTTAGTGTGAGAAAATGCTAGCAAAGGTAAGACAGATCGAGATAGGAATCTAAGGAGAGGCTTTCAGTCTGAGTCTGTGGAGTCTATGAAAGCAGTTGTATTAACCTTATGTCTGAGAATAAAGGGCACTTATCCAAAGGAAGAGAAGGAAGACCATGTGTGTTGAAGAGAATGGCTGGCAAATGTCTTCCGGTCAGCAGAAAACTGTGGTACCCAGGACCTCTGAATTATTTCAGTGTGTCTAAGACAAAAAGTGAAAGTTGAAGACGGGTTCTTATATCATGTGAGAATATTCTGAGAGGCCAATTGCATGTCCACTTTTCTAGTCACAGGGAAAAAGCTATTCAGAGCTGAGGGGAGATTAGGCTAATAGCCACACAAAGTTTTAGGAAGAACAGATAGTGAGAATGTTGACAGTTTATGTTCTTAGATCTAGACATTCCTAAAATCCAATATATTAGCTATTTATTCCCTGATTTTCACAGTCCTTTTGGTTTAGTCTTAATCAAGAATCCTAAAAAGACACTTTACTGCAGTTCTCTATTTTTTCCTGTAATTTTGTATCATAGTGTGCAAACTTGTGTGTGTATGTATATGCATATATGATTTTTCCTCCCAACTAAATTATCAATTCAGAAGAACCATTATCTGCATCTTTGTGTTCCAGCATATGTCTAATGAGAGTGGCAAATGAGAGATTCCTAGCCTCCAGAGGACTAAGGACTGCATGCTGACTTGCAGAACTGTGAATCAGAATGGAGTGTTCTTATCACTGGCTTGTGGCTATGTCAAGGTACTGGGTGTAGCTCATTTGCTTCCCCATTGGTAGACCCATTCCATTACTTTCTTTAAGACCTCTGGGTTCCAGTGTAGATGAGGCTATGTTTCTCTCTGATGAGGTTCTATCCTTTCAAAGTGCTTGACCTACACAGTTTTAACATTGAAGCAATCTTTTTAAAGTTAGAAGCCTCTATTCATACATTTTGGCTCTGATTAGCTCTATCAATCTTAGCTTTTATTTCTGTAATGAAAAAATAGAAATTCTAATTTTGCAGAATTATTTTGAAGATTAAATGAGATAAATGTACAAAAGTGCAAATATATATATGAGCTCTGCTCACTAACCTACACACAGACATTATTTGATAAATTTTGTTTTCTTATTCACCGGGATGACTTCAAAGCAAGCACAAGGAAATGATAAAATTGGGCAGAAACCGGAGTCCTCTCTTTCTGCACTTGCTGAGAGAAGAGAGCAGGAAAGGTTGATGTTTCCATATTCACACACATCTTCCTAGTTTCACATTTTCAATTTCTAGTTAACAAAACAAATTTCCTCAGTGCCAAGTCTGTGGGAGTCCCTGAATTCGATTCTTTAGTAAATAAACAAAAACAAAACAAAACAAAACAAACAAACAAAAAAACCCAAGTCTGTCTGAAACCCTCAGAAGAATGAACACAATTAAGGACCAAATGACTTGAAACACAAATCAGGAAATATAACCTGACAAACACCCATGTGCTTTTTGGAGTGTTCATATAGATTGCTTGAAATTGATTGTCATAGAAACGAGAGCTGTGTATATGTAAGTGGTCCATTTTCTTCCCAGGTCCCTGTCACAACCAATTCACCAATCCATTCCTCCTACTTAGACAAACGCAAACAGTTTTCTGCACTCATTTCCTGTACCACTGGGACATGAAGTTTGAAGCCATATATAAATACCTTCACTATCAGGGCAAAAGTAACACGGGGCTGAAAAGAGGATGCAGACAGACCCTTACAGGAACTCACGAGTGAGGGAGGCATCCATAGTGGGCTTCCCACCTCCTCGCAGTACTACCCATTCTTCCCAAGCCCCTCATTGCCACAGTTCAACTGCACACCGCTGCTCGCAAGGTCTACTGTACATTGTATTAACATCATAGAAACACCAATAATAGACACTGGAGCCTCTTGCTTTTCCTTTGTAAATCACCACTTTTCGCAAGTGTTTCCCTTAAAAATAAATGTAGTTAGGGGAATTGAGACTGCAAATATCTTTCTCCACTATTTTCTTACAAGGATAAACTTTTTTTATCAAATATTTTCTAATCTATGTAGAAGTATTCAAACTGAACACTGGATACACATGTGCAAGTCACAGTATCCCCCACTTTAGCGATTCTAAGTCTTGACTTGCTTTTGTAGCTGCTTTCTATTGTTTGCTCCAAGAATTTAAGACAAACAAACAATAATTTAAATTGGGAATTTTGACATACCTATAACATATTCAACAAAATATATAGCTTTAATATTTCTTCAGGTCAAAGGACAAAGTGAGTAATACCATGTGGTTCCTGCTAGGAATTCAACTATATCTTTTAAATAAATTATGTCTGTATGTTGAGGCTCTAATCAGTAATGTGATGATATTTGGTGTTAGGGCCTTTGGGAGATAATAAAGTTTAAATGAGGTCATGAGGGTGCTCTCATAGTATGGTTAGTGATATCATGAGAAGAGGTAACAAATTTTTTCCTCCATCTTCTGGCCAAGTAAAGACACAGACATAGCAACTGTGTGCCAGCCAGAGCAAGCCTTCATTAGAATCCAACCCTGACCTCAGCTTGTAATCAGAACTGTAAAGAGTAAATGTCTGTTGTTTAAGCCATTCAGTTTGCGGTACTTTTTTACTGCATACTGAAAAGGAATATTTTCATATTCTCTTTACGTATGAAAGATTGACATTTCTTTAATCAAATATTTTTCTAATATACATAGAAGCATTTAAACTGTACACTTGAAATTTGGAAATCAAACACAGAGCTCTGTGGTTGAGTCACCTCCTTGGGAGAAGCATGGTAATGTGTACCACATTTCATGTTGCTTTCCAGCTTGTCTGAACAAATGGGTTTCCAGTGTATTGTGAAGCAGCAAATCCCCTTGTGGACACTCTGACTTCACTTATGAGTGGTCTTGAAACCAGTCCTAGGAACTGTGAGACAGGACACATTAGGACCTTGCTGAAAGATGATGTTAAAATTTTCACATTTCTTGAACAAATCCAGGAATTTCTTTCTTGTTTTTCCCATCCACTCCCTCCATGTTAACTCTCAACCAGGACAAGTGATAGTGAAATAAACCTGTGACTAGTAACTGATGTCTCTTTAGGGCCAACATAACTCTGAGAGCTGTGCTGGAGGTTTTCTACAACTTTTCTCTAAACAATTACATACTGTTAATCTGTACATTCTGTCTTCCCTTGATTTAGTGTTGTGGCCAATGAGGCTTGGGGAGAAAGGGTGACTGATTTGTCTACTAGTGTGTGTGAATAAGGCTGGTAAGACTTGATTCTAGGAATCTAGGGGCATGCCATGTTTATGCTGTGATGTGTACTCTCAATTGTACCACCAATCTCTTGCTCTTTCTATAGTGGGTAAGACAGTGCTTTCATTCTTGGAGACCCACTCTAGTCCACAATAACTGAATGGGTAATTTTTGCTTAATGAGTGGAACAAAAACACTAGCTCTCACCTTGAGGTGATGTTTCTACTTTGTCTATGATGAAATGGAAAAGTTCAAAAAGCAGGTCAGGGGCAGAACAGCTGTGTGTGGTTTGGTAGTGTACACTGCATCTCCTGCTTCATCTTTGGAAATTATTTTGACCCCAAAGTTATAGAAAAAAGTTTAATTAACAGAAAATATTTCATGTTCAAATCAAATATTGAGTGGTAGATGATGTGTTACCCTGAACAGAGCTCTGAGCTATATAAAACAGAAATTGGTAGCCTCATAGGGAGAAATCAAGCAATTCTTTATTGTAGTGAATGATTTTTTGTCATCTCTTAATGATCAATAAATATAGATGAATCCATCAATACAATTAATAAGCCTTATCTAAGGGGTATACATAGGACCCTGTATTAAGTGATCAGAGACACAAATCATTTACACTAATAAACCAAACACTTGACTCTAGAATGGATGTCAATAAATTTCAGGCTTGAAACCACCCAGATCATGTGGCACTCATTACAAAGCAATTGACTTAGAAGTCATTTACAAGAAGATGCCACAATCTAATTCACTTTGAAAGTGAAGACGTCTCTTATGCAGTTAATAGGAAACTTATTTTAGATATTTTATGTTCTTTAAAGTTGTATAGTAAATTCCACATACCAAAGTTGTGTGTATATTGATAATGGCATTAAAGGAAATACAACCTTAAAAGAGGTTAGAAGTATAGTTTATTGGTAGAGTATGGGAGGTCAACATAATTGCAAAAACAAATAAATAAAAGGCAAGCAAACAAAAGAAACAAATCCAAAGAGAGAAAAGAAAATTCTTGAAAATTAATAAGCTAACTTGGAGGTTTAAGAAAGGATATGTATAATCTAGTCAAAATAATTGCTGCAGATTTTAGGTCTTAGTTATTGTTCCTAATTGCCTGACGCTCGATCCTGGATTGTCTTGGGTAGGGGTGCAGCCACTCAGAATGTGTGAGCAAGAAAGGAATTGAAGGCATGAATTCTGTATTGATTCCTGTGCATTTGAAAAACCCTTCCTCCACAAATTCCTCCTGAGGAGAGGGGTGGGGAGCAACGAAGGGAGTGATAACAAAAACAACATGATTGAAACACATCAGCAGGCCATTCAGTATAAGAACCAGAACACGTGTTCAAACATTAAGGTGATGGAGGCCAATAACGTACATAATACGCATACACTCCCAATCCCCTTTCCATTTTATAGCATTTTATTGCTTTCTGAGACACTGTGGTGTTTATCCAGGATATTCAGTTTACTACTTGGTTTCCCTTTTCATTGTGCTGCAGTAATGCTGTTTCTTTGTTTTTTAATAGCTTACGTTCCTGTACTCTAGAACAGTATCTAGTGCACATCGTCATTCTCTATGTCTTCCCATTCAATATCAATTCCCTTTTAATCTTTCATTTGTCTTTCCTTCCTTCTTTCCTTCTTTCCTTCCTTCCTTCCTTCCTTCCTTCCTTCCTTCCTTCCTTCCTTCCTTCCTTCCTTCCTTCCTTCCTTCCTTTAGAATAATCTCATGTAACCAAGGCTAGCCCTTAACTTACTATGTAGCTGAAGCTGCTCCCTTCCAAGTGTTGGGATTACCATGGTAATTATTAAAATACAAAAGGATTATAGATTAATATTTTTAATGTAGAGTATTTAACACAAGGAACCTCCCAGATACTTAACTTTCTATACCTTTCTTTCTAGTTATGCCATGTGTTTATTTTATACAAAGAAAAAAATAGAAACCTACAGTAATGTAGATGTGTTTATCCTGTATCAATTTGTCTTTATCAATCACAAATGCTTGGTTGAGCTTAAATTTCAATGGGAAAATACAAACTCTGGCATATCAAGAGAATGATTAGATTTCCTGGATAGGAGGTCTCAACCACATTTCTTTTTTGATGCACGAAGAATGTTTTTATCTCTGTCGTAAAATGAGGATATTTTAAATATCACTAGTGATAGGAATTATGACAAATACTGTCAAAACATTGTAGAAGTCATTCTATGTTAGAGATATTTTTACCACTTCTCTTACTTAAAATGTTGGGAACTACATGCTGAGACAAAATTTATAAAAACATACTTGGAATGCTTGGAACTAGAGGCTCTGTCTTTTGTTACTAAAATATACAACAAAGACTGAATGTCTGGAGAACTGAAATCCATTACAGTACCCCTGCCATGCATAATATGTTCCTATGTTGCCTATATTTGTACAATATGCCCTTGGCCAGGCGTGATAATGAATGATAAAACATTACACCAGTTGGTGGCAATGCTGTTTTCACAGTAATGGTCACTTAAAACCACAGGGCCATGCTGATTTTCCCCTTATAAACCCTAACTGCTTTGAATTTCTAACTTGTACTACAAGTTATTTCTGGCTTAGAAGTGAAGCCAGATTTTCTGTAGCCCCCAAGTATTCTCCATGTTATCTTTAAGGCTTTTCATTACCAAAGGCAAACTAAATGTGAAATAATAAATAACAGGGTTATGTGGCCTGAAAAGGCAAATTCTGAAGACCACAGGAAACTATGTCAAACACTGCCTTGCCTCATCAAGAAATTACAGATCCATGCAGTGGGGTAGCCAGTCTACATTCTGGCTCTCAGACGTCTTTCATCTGGCATTCTGTTGCAGAGCTTATTACCTAATAGGCAGAATATGTGATATTTAGTGAAAACTTCCCTGAACACCAGTTTTTATCCAAGGAAAATCAGAAAGCCTTCCAAGACAAACAATTGATAAAGTTTAACTGTCTAAAATAGTTTCATGTGTAGAATAGACAAACAAGATACACGAATACATCTGGAGGTTGGAAATTAAGCACATGTACTCATTGGCTGGAAGTTGTGTAAGATCCTTCACCCCATCTCAGATTTCATTTCCTCTGAGAAATTTTCCCAAATCACTCTCCAATTTGAATTAATATTTATATCTCACCTTATCAACTTTGAAAACAACCTTATCAATATCTCCATATACCACAAATGTTTTCCATTTATTAGTATGATATTTCATTAGATACCACTTCAACTTATCAAGTTCATTGGACCCCACCTATGTGCTAACCATACTGGTAGATATCATGCAGTAAAATTGTAAAAGTAGTTTCATCTTATTTCACTGTGTATCATACACTGTATATCTGGTACATGGAATGATGTGTTGTAAATGCTCAAATAAAGAGAAATGAGTGCAGATATTGAGTTCTCATAAACTAAAAGAACTCCATCATTAAGGCAGTAAGTAGCCTAAAATTAAGTTTGTTGACTTTTGTGAAATTTGCACAAACCTCTTTAAAGGATGGCAGTGGTACACTAGTATCTTGAACTAATACATGTGCAAACCCAGTGTCAATATTCAAATAAATATGTCAATTCAGAGAATGTAATGATACTCAAAGACTGAGCCACCAGCGATTAATCATATAGAAAAATAGATAAATGGAATAGGTGAGGTTTTTATAGAAGATACAAATGGAGAAAGCAAGGTAACAGTAACAACAACCTTGAATTTATTATCCTAGGACCTAGAGGCTGTTCTGTGTGTTCACTATTAACTCATTTAATCTTCTCTTAAACTTCCAAGTTTGACACCATTATCACCCCTTTTACAAGGTGAGAAGCTATGTTAACACTGCTGGTGGTTGTTTAGGTGGCCCACTTCCTTATTTTTTTTTCTTTGTTTTAGAACACCTGTCTTTAATGCAGTCCAGTTTGCTTCCTGGAGAGTAATACCATCCTATCGCTAGGAGAGATCGTATTGGTGCAATGAGAACTTCAGCCTTTGATAACACTTTGTTCTGGAACTCAGATCCAAGGTCTTCTCCCTGGAGCACAGTCTACTCCCATGATTTGACTGAGATGTGGGCACATGATATAATTCTAGAAAGTTCTTGCTTGAGGATTGTTAGTAATCAAAGCCATTCTTTATGAAGAGTGTGGTCTCAGAAACAAATATTCCATTTTATTTCAATACAATAGTAAATAGGCACAGGATGATGCAGACACTGATACTTTGCTACTAAGACACCATGTAGGGAATGTTTTCAATCAGATTCCAGTGCTCTCACCCTCCTTAAATGTCCATCTAAGTCAGGTTACTTTTGGTTCTGATTTGTTAGTTGTCAATGGAAGTATCCTAAATGACACTAACAGGAATCATTCAAGACACAAGTGACTTTTCCAAAATTACACATCTGTTAAGGACAGGCTTCAGACAGCTCATACTGTTAATGACTTCCTATATTTCTTCTGTGTGGCAATCTGGAAAAGTTCTACATGAATCTTCTCCTAGTGCATTTGTACTTACACTGAAATGGTTGGGTTCCTTTTATAGGCTCTGCTTCTGTTTCTGTTACTGGGAGGCTGCCAGTTTCCCCCAGTGTTGAGACTCCTGCATTTGAGCCCTGGTCTTCTATTACTACTAATTCTCTCTTCCTTTCCCCAGTGACTTGGAACCATCTTACTAAACTCCGGGTTAATGACATCCAGGTTACTTACAGTCAGAAGGAATCCCTAGGACTCTTTAGACTCACTCATCTGTGCTCTCTTGGAATCTCTAGGATCTACTCATCTGTGCTCTTTTTACATACTCTCAAGATCTGTGTGGATTCAGGAACTCAGACTCCTAATAAATCTGTCCAACTAGGTTCATTCTCTATCAAGGCATTGTGGTTTAAGCTACTATTGTCCTTTATCATAGCCTTTGTGTATTTGATTCCTGAAATATTTCTTCTCTTGTAAACATAGCCTTAAAGGTCTTATGCCTTAAAATGGAAGTGGGGCTTTGCTAAGACAGCACACTTATTGTGGTTGAAGGTAAACCATGTGTCTCACTATGAAACAAGTCATCATATGATTCAGAATTATACTTGACATCTGAAAAATGCAGTTGATGACTTCAAAAAAGATTAATTTAAACTTCACTAACAGGAAGAAGAAGGAGAAGGAGAAAGACAAATTCCTCCATCAGATGAGAATGCTGTCCTACAATGTTAATGTTTTCCTTCTGCCCTGCCTCTTAGCTTTCCTAAAGGTTTGTTCTGGTTTCTTTTAAGGTTCAGGGTTCTTATTGTAATGAATTTGAAATACGGAGACACAAATAGTGTATTGGATTGCCTCAAGGACATTATGAAGTTATCATGGCAGATGAATCGAATGATGGTTCTTAAGCAAAAAAAAATCAGCAAAATAATCTAATGTTTATATAGTACTGCCAAGAGTTACATCTTTTAAGATTTCAAAAGAGAAACTTGGTGCCTGGAAACCTTGATAAATGTATGTTGACATCCCAGAAAAGACTGGCCATGCAATTACTTCCAGACCATTTCAGCTGAACCAGGACATGAAAAGCATATGGTTGAAATGTCCCCTGGTTCATAAGGCCTTTGCTGTTTCTAAAATATGTGAAATTAATATACTTTTCAACTTGTCTTGGGGAGTTTCTTTTCCACTAAGAAGTATGGGTGGGTAGAATTAGCCTGTTAGGAGTCAATTCAGATATGATGTATAATTTTACTTATATAATCATTATTTACTCACCCACTTGGTCATAAATCATACATTTATCAAAAATTCCCTTTAGAATAGGCTTTGTTAGCTAAAAGGTAACCAAAAATGAACGAAAGGGGTCATCTTAAAGAAGTATTCATTATAGTGGATTTCAGTGGAAAAAAGGGACCCTCTGCACAGTGAACAACAATTTCCCTAATCAAACCTGGAAGATTCATATAATGGCAAAGATGGCAAGCTATTCCCACCCACCACCCCCAACACTGGGCAGGGTAAAGGGACATCAGTAGAGTGACATATAGACAAAGACATAATGGAAGCTTCATCATGGAGACAGTGGGAAAACATTACAGAATTAAAGGAAGGTGGAGCTTTGTGATACTGAGGAGTGGGAGAAAGAGTATGTGAGGCTGGGCTGGAGAATATAGAATAACAAGTACCTAGTGAGATTTCTCTAAATATTTGGTTGAATCTCCTCTTGTTATCACTATGATGAACAATGAGATGATATTTGTGCAATCGTTACATCCAGGCATGCACAAATGTTAGTTAATTATCTTCTTTCTATTAGAGTTAGAGTTTCAAGGGAATAAGGACAAGGAAGAGTGGAATGTAAAGATTACCTGGGTCAACTTCAGCTTTTTAATTAGTGTAATCACTTGTATCTTAATACAATCCAAAGATAAAATTGTGTCACTTACACAAGAAGAAACACCTACAGAATAAGTTCATGTCCAGCCAAGGAAGCTTAGAAAGTCTTTCCTTAAAATTAAAAAACATATACATTATAAAGGAGCATTGGAGCTAATTCAAAAGTAGAGCACTTTCCTAGCATTCATGTGGTCCTAGGTTCATTCCAAGTACCAAAAAAATAATATAGCTGAAAAGACTGGAATACACAGAAGTTCACGTTTTTTAATATTTTTGAGATTGTAATATAATTGTTTCATTTCCCCTTCAATTGTCACCCTCTAAACCTCCCATGTTGCCCACCCTTGTTCTCTTTCAAATTCATGGCTTCTTTTTCTTTCATCGTTGCTACATGTATCTAAGTTAATAAGACAACTCAATGATAAAGCTCACATTCTAATCCAAGCAGTCAGACTCTGGATGTTCCTCAGTTCTAATCTAAAGAAAATAAAGGCAGCATCAATCTGTGAAAATCAGGCATGTGTTGGTTCTATGACAAGTGCAGTGAGAAATCTCATAGTGTCACTCAGAGACTTCACCAGTGACTGTAGTTTTTTTTCTTTTTCTTTCTTTCTTTCTTTTTTTTTTTTTTTAAAAAAAAAAAAATTTTTTTATTCTTTGCTTTTTGAGGGCCTGCCACCCAGCTCCCAAATAATCACATGGAGACTTATTCTTACTTATGAATGCCCTGCCTTAGTTTGGCTTGTTTCTAGCCAGCTTTTCTTAAATTTTCCCATCTACCTTTTGCCTCTGGGCTTTTATCTTTCTCTATTCTATATGTGTTTCTTTACTTCTTACTCCACTGTTGGCTGTGTGGCTGGCCCTTGGAGCCCTCTTCTCCTTCTCCCTTTCTCACTCCTTCTTCTCTCTTCCTCTCCTATTTAGTCTCTCTGCATGCCAGCCTCACCTATCTTCTGTCGCTTGCTTAGCTATTGGATATTTAGCTCTTTATTAGGCCAATCAAGTGTTTTAGGCAGGCAAAGTAACACAACTTTACAGAGTTAAACAAATGCAACATAAAAATGCAAAGCAACTTTGCATCATTTAAACAAATATTCCACAGTATAGAAGAATGTAACACATTTTAACTGATATTCCACAACAGGTGACTAGCTGATTTCAAAGATAATATCCAATTCCTACGTAGGCCTGCTCAGAAATGTTGGAACCAGAAAGATGTTGGTGGTAGACTTTGTTATGACCTGTACTGAGTCCACAAGCAATCCCAGAACTGGAACAGGCATGGATGAGGAGTGATTTCCAGCAGATGTAAAGCAATCATCCCTTCCCAACACACTGTCAACAGGGGTAAAACATGTGAACCTACTTTGAATGTGACAGGAACAAGGGGAAGCAAAACACACCAGAAAATGACTACATAAGACAGTTGTGCCCAACAAGATGAGGGAATATTCTAGAACATGAAAGAATGAGGTATGAATATAAGGCTTGTGGTATTCACGTTTCTTTGTGTGCTGGAAGGGACGCGGCAGGCAACTGAGTTTTCTTTCTCTGCTCTGTTCCCTCACATCCCTGTATCCCCATCTGAAAAGAGCATACTGGCTAACAGATATCAGAGGCTTTGGATATCAGACATCTTCATTCATCTGATGCCCAGTGTCTCCTCTACTGAAAATGTGTTCCTCAATGGAACTGTTCAGAGGTGGAGTTTCGTTCAAAGTTGGTTGAATGACAAGGGCTCTACCTTCATCATTGGGTTAAACCAGTGATGGAATCAAAATTCAAATAAGTGAATAAACCATGGGAAAGTGATAGAACTGGGCAGTTGTGACATGGGTGGTGAGATACCTTTTCAGATTTAAAGCTAAATCTTAAAACCCACAGAAATTTACTTAGAAAACATCATAGCACCATGTGCTAAGTTTGCCAAAGGAAGACCAGGTAGTCACTAGGAGACTACGCTAGATCCATTTAACAGAGATGAAGAATGACTCTCTCTGCGATGCAATGGGAATTCCCACATTTGATGTTATAGTTTGGCACACACCTGCCAATTTTACAATTAAAAACAAAAACGTGTATATGGTGATATTTTTCTTTTGTACCAAAATGTTAATTGTATGTTAATAAATAAAGTTGCCTGGGGGTCAGAGCTATTAGCAAGCCATAGGAAAGCAGGGCAGCGGTGGTGTATGCTTGTGATCACAGCACTTGGTAGACAGAGCTAGGTAAGTCTCTGTGTGTTCAGGGATACAGCCAGCATTGGATACACATGCCTTTAATCTCAATACCAACCATAGAACACCTGGAGGTCTATACAAACAGGTCATGATGAGGCAGTCCTGTGGTTGGGTTTACAACCAATGAGAAGGCAGAACAGAGACTATATAAAGACTTTAACACAGGAAGTAGCGGCTCCTTCGGAGAGGTAGGATCACTGCAGGAGGAAGGGTAAGGTTTTAGCTCTTAGCTCTGACCTCTTGGCTTTCTTCTTTGCATTGGTTCTGTGCTTCTTATTTATAAGACGGTTGGTTATATGTACACGTGTATGCAGTTCTTCTAAGAGTTACTTTGTGTCAGCTCATTTTAAAAATACTTCATTCTCTTGGTAGGTAATGAATGTTCTTTCTACTTGTACTGGCTGTTTTGTTCAATCGACTTTCTGAGACAAGTGGATGGAAAATATTTGTTGAATAGCTTGAGATAAAAGCTGTCAGAAGTGGTTGAGAATGTTTTCTTGCTTACTCTATGCAACCATGAAAGAAATTAGACATGCATGTCACACTGAAGTCATCTCATTTTGAGACCATGTCGAGGCCTTTGAAACAATACTAATTTTTCAATTAGACTCCACATAGACCATGGGGCTCCTTAGGAGTGAATTTAAACACAGATTGCATTTAGATGAATTTCCTAAGGCAGAGTTAGGAAAGCTCAGGGTGAAGGAATTTGTTGTTACCTAGTCTTTTATAGACTGCCCTAGCCACAATTTAACAACCATTTAACCGATTTCCTCACTCTAGAAAGAGCCAGAACACAGAGAGGGAGGTGGTTCTCCCAATGTCAACACAAAGCTCATGCCATCCCCAAGCAGGTTAGCGCTTAGATTTCTTCATATTCATCTATTTTAGAGTTGAGATCCATGTTTTCTAACTGCCCAATATATCCCGATTTATAGAAACAGCTCTGCTTCCTCCTCGTATTTGGTTATTTGCAGCTGTAGTGAGGTTGTTTATGGCCTGCCGATTTTCATTTCAGTTTTTTTTTTTAACTTTCAGTGACTTCTTTGCCACATGATGAAATATATTTACCACAAAATTGATGAACTGGAAGATGCTGAATTTGCTTTCCATATCATATGCACTTTTATCACTGGCTTAGAGACCAAGATAATTATACTAAGACTACAATTTTCCTTCCCAGAATATTCCAGAATGACCATGCTTTGCAAGGACTTCTTAGTAATTATAAAACCCCAAATATGGCTATGAATAGCTAAGTTGCCA
>CABHPH010145682.1:0-10264 GCA_902168325.1 Peromyscus nudipes | reverse complement strand
TACTCTATTGACCATTCTGTTTGCTGTTGTTGTTTTTAATAAGTAGTTTAAGCACAGCATGGGAAGGCTGTATCTCCAAATTTCTTTTTAACTTTGACCTTTACTTCAATCTATCCAAGGTCTGTCATACTTGCTACCACTTGAAAGCCAGGGATAAGACTCTGCCTTTCTGCCTGCCAGTGTC
Source organism: Peromyscus nudipes (assembly GCA_902168325.1). Taxonomy (NCBI): domain Eukaryota; kingdom Metazoa; phylum Chordata; class Mammalia; order Rodentia; family Cricetidae; genus Peromyscus; species Peromyscus nudipes. Next base: position 10,080 of record CABHPH010145682.1, on the reverse strand, counting down.
AGACTGTCTCTGTTGCTCTGCATGGCTTTTCCCATGTTACATCTTACATTGCTGCTCCTCTATTTAAATCCATCTCTGGTGGTAAAGACAAATTACACACAAAAAGATTTTGTTGGCAGGAGAAATTGGAAGATAATAACTATTTGGAAGGATTTTCTTGACTTTTCATCTCGTATGTTTGTATATTGCATAAGTGTTTGTGTGTATGTGCAAGTCTGTGTTTGTGTGTGTGTATCCAAATAAGCATCAGATTAATTAATGACTGAATTTATTTCCTATTTTATGCTGCTTGATTGTGTGGTCACAAATTTATCTGCCATGCTGCTGTAGTTAAGTGTTTACCTGCTTCTAAATGGTTCTTTCTCCAATTCACGGTGGCATATTGTTCTTATTTTCATGAGTAGCTAAAGGTAACAATTAAACTCCCTAACTTGTAGTAATCTTGAATGCCATAGCAGGACCTAAGAGATATTTGTAGGAAGGGCAGGCTCTAGAGATTGATTACAAGAAGAAAATCTGTGATAGTCTCCCTCTGGGTTTACCAAAGCAAAATTTGATATTTCTGAAACTTAGTAGCTATTAGTGAGTTTTGGACTAGTTTATAATGAGTGGAAAATATTAAACATAATGTAATTTGATATATTTCATCCTAATTATAGTAAAAAGAAACTTTAATTTTGATAGAGAACAACAAAATACCAGGGATGCATTTTCCTTTCTTCTTAGACTTTCGGGGAACTTTGTTAATGGCGCTTGTCCCAGAAACCAGTAGGGACTTTTCCAGAGAAAGTACTAAAATCCAAGGAGAAAGTAATTGTATGCTGGACACTTGTGGAGGGAATTTATGATAGTCTGAGAGGAAGAGAGAAAAAAATTGACCCACCAGTGAGGACTCACTGGCAACTGAAGAAAAACCACCATGGTCATGTTGCAGTGTTCTGTTTAACTGATTCTTATGAATTATTTATTTGTTTGCTTATTTTTATTTTTTATTTATGTGTGTGTGGAGAGATAACTATGAGGCCAGAATAGGACATCAGCGTCCTTGGAACTTGAGTTACAGGCTGTGGTAAGACCCCAATGTGGATGCCTGGCACTTGAACTTAGAACCTCTGTAGGAGTAGTGCATGCTCTGAAGCACAGAGTCATCTCTCCTTAGCCCTTTAACTATTAATTTTTAAATAATAAATAAAAGTAAATAATCTTTAGAAAAGTCAATCATAAAAGTTTCAAGTATAAGAATTAACAAGCTGTCGAATATATCAGAAATATCTCAAATGACCAAATGATTTAATGGTATATAGATGAACAGGACAAGCCTCCAATGTGTTCACAGTAACCATGATCTACCAGGTGGGGAGTAAAGGGTGTGGAGGATATTTGTGGATGTGCCATGTTCTGCTACCATAATAAATAGATCCCTCAAATTCACATTTACACACTGGGATGCCTTTTCCTTTACTTTCTCCCAAGGTCAGAGTTTTGAATATCACAAAAGTCCTGGATACAAGAATTCATTGCCCATCACTATGGAGCAGATGAACAGACAGAACCATTTCCAACTTTCAAGAAGGAAAAAAGATTAAGAATTCACAGAACGAGAGTTTGAAAACAAAGTTGCCCTCATCCCCACTTTGTGGTGGCTTAAGATACTGAGTTCATTCCTGATTGTGACAGAAAAGCTTGTGAGTGGCATAGCTGGACATACATTATCGGTTTTCTGTTTTCAAAATTCATGTCTGTTTTATGGTATACTCATGTGTACCCATTGAAACATTAGTGGATAGCACTTATCTTGGGTACTGAGACTACAGAGGTAAATAAGGCAATGTTCTTGGGTTCAGGAATTTTAGCTGTACTGTGGCAGTATTTACATGATCCAAGGCATGAAATTAGCCTAGATGACCATCAACACATGAGTGGATAAGGTATTATACATACAGATGAGGGAGTATACTAAGCCATAAAATGAACAAAAGCATTCTATTTGTAGGAAAACAGATGAGAATAGAGATCATCATGAAAAGTGAAGTAAAGCACACTTAGAAAGACAAATATCACCCATCCTTTCATATGTATATCTAAAATATTCTTCCAAAAAAGGAAAAATAGGGAAGAGGACTATATGAGAAGAGAAAGCAGTGAGAGAGAGGAGTCAGGATGAGAGAGTAAAATAGAGCTGAATAGAATTAAGTATATTAGATACTTGTATAAAAGTGTCATAATGAAATATATTATTTTGGCAATTAATAGATGTTAATTAGAAAGGGAGGAGATGACTCTCAAGTCTAGTGTGGAATATAGTAAAATATCCAGGCAATTGCAATATAGCATCCAGAGATTATTGATGAATATCTAAGTTCAGGAGGCCAATGAGAGCACAGAAACATGGAACAGGGAGCAGATTTGGGCAGTTGAAACCAGTTTTTAATGTTTTATTTATTTGTGTGTGTGTGTGTGTGTGTGTGTGTGTGTGTGTGTGTGTACCATGTGTATGCAGATGCTTGTGGAAGCCCAAAGAAGGTGTTGTATCTTCTGGAACTGGAGTTATAGGGAGCTGTGAGTCACTTGATATGTGTGTTTGGAACTAAACCTGGGTCCTCTACAAAAGTAGAAAATATTCTTACCCACTGAGCCATTTCTTCAGTCCTGTGACCAGTTTAAAGAAAGAGTGCTGTGCTTACCCAATGTCTGAGGGACACATTGGCACATTCTAAATAAAGCATGGTATTTAACTCACCAGAAACAGCAGAGAATGAATGTGCCAAGACCCAGAGGCAGGAGAGAATGCAAATGAGAAACAGAATGAAGTAACTGGCCAATCTCAATGACCTGCATGAAATTCAATCATGCCAGTGCTGACTGAGAAGCCGCAGTGATGAGAGCCGACTGGAGACATTAGCAGGGTGCCTTGTTTGCTGAATCTACCTCCATTCCAGCACATTTGGCTACATCTCTGACCACATAATTCAGGCTGCCCAGGTTTCTAATCAGGAAATCCCTGCTGTTCTTGGTGTCTGAATGCAGCCAGTGCTGTGAAAGGACCTTGCACTGACATTTGGTTCATTGAGGAAAGGAGTCAGGATCTTGAAGATTGTCAAGGGAATCTCTTGACTTTGATTCACAGAGAATAAAGATTGCAATTAGCATGGTATTGAGTTTGTCAAAACAAAAAAAATCCATCTGCAAATGGGATAACAGCTTTTCAGAAGGTGGTAGTCCTTCAACTCCTTGCCAAAATTCATTGGACACCAGACACTGGAAGATGAAACAGAAAATCAGGACAGCCTGGTAATTCAATAAGAGACAGTGTGATTCTAAGGGTTGCTTTTCTGAGATAAGCTTGTATGAAGAGACACTCTTATTAGTGTTTCTGTGGTTTCACTCTAAAACTCATGTTTGTTAACCTCTAGGTTAGAATCAATCAAATAGACCCAACACTCTGACACATTAGCAACAAATTCCTTTGTGTACTATATTTAGTTTAAATCATTTGTCTCTGTATTCCCAAGAATACCACATGTAGCTGCAGAAGTTGCCATTGGTGACTGTATACTTTCTAATAAATTCAAACTGAAATTGCATTATATTATTTAAAGGTTGTGTATTAATACTCTTCCATAAGTTAGAGACTGACTCTACCATGAAGGACAAATGATGCAAGGTGATTCAATGGGACAAGTTATTTATTTTGGATAATATTTAAAAACAGTCCTTTAAGAATTTTGGTTCTCATACACTATGAACCTCCCCTTCACTTCACCCAGATCAGACTCCCCTTTCCTACCTATCCAACTATGTACCTTTTTAAAACTTAAAACCTCTCAAACCAATTTGCACTCCTTGAATATTCTTAGATGTGTGGTTTTCCACCAAAGAATGATTGTCTTACCAGGGGTTACACTCTTATAGAAAGCTACTTCCTCCTCTTCCAGAAACTAAGAATTTCCTTTTATTCTCTGGCTAGAAGTGGGATTGTATGCCCAACTGCCCTCTCCATATTAGTATTTGTTTGGCCTTCGGCTTGCACATGTTTTATACATGCCATCATAATTACTATGAGGTCATATATCAGCTGTCCTGTGTCCAGATGTCTCCCTGTAGTCATCCACTACTTCTGGCTCTTTAACTCTTTCTTCTCCTTCTTCTGAAATGATTCCTGAACTTTGGGAGTGGGGATGTAGCATAAACATTCCATTTAGGGGTAAGCATTCTACAGTCTTTTATTCTTGTATTAGCCAGTTGTGTTACTTTGATCTACTACAAATAGAAACTTCTCAGACAAGGGTGTAACGATACATTGGTCAAATGGTACAACAAAAACTATTAGGAATCAGGTTAGTCCTATGTCCATTTGCAACATAATAATTTTAGGTTTTTGTCTAGGGCCTATAACATGTAGTCAAAGGCTCTTGGCCTGATAATGGTGCCAGGCATAGTTTATAATCTAGTGAAACTAGAAACTAGTCAGAAAGTGGTGGGTCACTCCCATGTTACTCACATCACTGTTGCACCAGTGGACATGTCTACCCAATCAGTCATTATTGTAGGTTGCAGGGTTCACAGATGAATATGATTGATGATTACTTTTTCCTCTGGTAGGTTTCATAAATCCTTTCTATAAAAGATAGCCCATAACTATTACACTTCCAAGTCTCTACCAGTCTGATTTCACCAACATCTATAATTCAAGTATATGGTTATTTCAGCAATAAGATTTTATCATCAAGTTCTAGAGAGTAACCAAGAACAATGGCAAAAGATGATAATATTTGGGGGTGAGGTACTTACGGGAACTCATAAGCCAACAAGTCCAAAAGAAGCAATCCATCCTGGCCTGGCACTAGGCTTTTGTACATACCAATGTTGCATGGTACATTCAATCCCTGTACCTCCAGGGTCCTGTAACAACACAAAAAGAAAACACTTCAAAATTCTTACAGTGATTGGTAGAAAGTACACTGGCTGACAAAGTTCATCAAAGTTCATCATCATCAATCCTTGTGATGATGATATATGTAAAGTAGAATCTGGGACTTGGTGTTCTCTGTGTCTTTCTTACCATACTTTCCTGAGGACAATTTAGCATGACTCTTATGCTTACAGATGAAGGAAGAATTATAACAAGACAAGAAGCCAAGACCTCTGCCTCATGATGAGGTTGGCCAAGGGTCCATGGTACATTCAATCCCTGAGTTTTCCTATTGATTAAGAACAGATGGATATGAAATTCTAGGAGGCTTGGAGCAACCTTGTTTTTGACCATTTTCCAAGGAAAAGGAGAGTGTATGATCAGTGTTAGTTTGCTTGGCAACATCTTCAGTCTAGTAAAAACAATGACAATCCACTAGATGTCTGTCTTGAGAGCATTTTCCCAGTAACTTGGAGTAGATTGGTGACTTGTATCAATTTGGCTTTGTCATAAGCATCAAAATCTTACTTGTTTTGGTTTCATTTATCACACCTCTGTTTACCACCACCTGCCTTTAGTGGTGTGTGTGTGTGTACGCACACGCGTACAGTCTTTTTGGGGTACTTCATTATCCTTCAGTCAGTGACGTGGACTTATAAAGTAGCTTCTACAATGTTATGGAGAGCATACTCTCACATGGCTGGCAAGATAACAGTCAGTTTAGTTGGTTTTTAAAACACAACCCATTGTTATGAGGCTGTGCCAATTATTTCTATATGTCAGAGGAGCCTTCTAATGTGGTACTCACCTCTCTAGTAGGACACAATCAGTTGCTACAGAAGCACTTTGGGTGCATGGTAAATAATTCATTAAAACAGACACACAAACAAGTTATTCAAATATATTGAGTGACTTAAGTTTCCAGATTGACTTTTGCTCTTTTTTCAACAGATGAGCAGTCTATCCGCACAAGGGAAGTGAGAGTTGAATATGTTTATTTTGTTACCAGGATCCATAGACAAGAGGACTGTGAAGTATTCTGCACTGGTAAGGATGAGAATGGGTTCAGTGAGTTTAGAAAAAAATAATAACTATATCTAAAGGGTGACAGCATAACATACTTTTAAAAACCCTAGACTACTGGTATTCTTTGGTTTCTGAGTTTTTAATTTTGGGCTTTAAATGTGTATATTTTCCCACCCATTTCATGAATCATTCTTTGCACTACATCTAATTTGTGATATGAAGGTCAGGATAAGCATATCATATCACTGAGTGGTTAAACTGCTTCCTCCTTATGGAGAACCACAGGGAATTTGGAAATCAGAAAACATTAGTTCAAGTCTGATTGTGATTTGCTAAGCATGCGCCCTTGGACAGGCACCTGACTGACCATTGTGTACTCTTAAAAAAAGTTTTGCTTTTCTCTATTATTTGTTTTGTTTTTCTATTAGCATGAAGAAGTTCGTTAGAGTAAAATTTTAGTTAGCTGATACCAAAATTCTCAGTGATAGATGTAGCTTATCAATCCTGCTTGGAGCAAGGAGTAATAAGGAAGTCAGAGGAGGTATCCATGAACCAACCATACAGCATAGATAAGAACAATGAAGAGGAGGCATGTACTAAAATGGGTCCATAGGACCAAAGAGAGCCTAAGGATGGCAAGCTGTTGTCAAACACAAAGATACTTTCTTTATGATACAACATTTGTCATCTAGAAAGCAATGTAGGAAAAATATTTTTCACATACTTTAGTAGAGCAGAGGCTGTGTATGACTTCCTGTTTATCTACTCAGAGTCTTGTCTTCCACACCACCACATTTATTGCTATCATACATGTCCTCCCTCTGAGCTTTCCTTTCACTTTATTCTCCCAATTTATTTTTCTTGAGATGGCCAATACTTTAGAGGTCTTCAGGATGAGTGTGGGCCACATTCTCACCAAGTAGGAAACCTTACATAGAAGGAGTATTGATCATTACCACATGCCTTAAAAACCTCAAACTGACCTCCTCGAATGCCTACCTCCCCCAATAGTTTCAGATTATTTAACCAATTGTCTGTTTCATATCTCCACATGGACATCATCTCAAGGCCTCTCAACTTCAGTATGTCCAAACTCAAAGCCCCATTGACATCCATAAAACTGGAACTTTGCCAGATACTTCAGTTTAGTCAAGGATCCGTTTTCTGTCGATTATATATACAAAATGTTGGAGTCCATCCTTGAAAACTTTTACCTCATCTTCAATTCAGCAACTTCTCTAAGTTTCCATTGTTATTTTCCTACCAAGGTAATTTCACGTCTTGCCTAATCTAAAATATCAAATCTCCGTCTATTCTTACCTCCTCTAGTCCAATTTGTATTTTGTATCCAAACTGATCATTTCATTCTGCAGTTCTGAAGTATAACATACTTTTTGTTTTCAGTGTGTAGGAACACATATGTGCACATAAACACATATATGTAAGAAGGTACACAAATACTCTTCAGTATTCCATTTCATTTCTTTTAGGATGGGATGCCAATTTTAAGGACATAGTCTATGCTGCCAGATGCTGCCAGCCACCGCCAGGACAAGCAGCATGTAAAGATGCCGGTAAGCCACGAGCCATGTGGCAAGGTACAGAATTATAGAAATGGATTAATTTAAGATATAAGAACAGTTAGCAAGAAGCCTGCCACGGCCATACAGTTTGAAAGCAATATAAGTCTCTGTGTTTACTTGGTTGGGTCTGAGTGGCTGTGGGACTGGCAGGTGAAAGAGATTTATCCTGACTGTGGGCCAGGCAGGAAAACTCTAGCAACAGTGTATAACACTGCAGTACTCAAGAACCTGACCAAAAACAGATGGCACACTCAAGTGAATAATTAATAAGAGTTTAATAAAAAAAGCTATTCAAAAAATGTGAGTCCAGTTAAGGGAAAGCAGCAAAGAATTACAAAGCACCCTGAGGCTAGCAACAGAAGGAAGTTATTACCTCCCTGAGTTAAATATGCTAATGAGGGGAACATTGTTGGAAATGAAGCAGAGAGAAGGAGGAAAGAAGAGATGAGAGCAGAGAGGGAAGGGAGGTATGAACCTGCCCTGAGTAGACACCCAGTGTCTAGCAGGGGAAGAGAGAAAGGAATACAGTTTTCTCTTGCTTCCATCTCATTATCTAGGTTACTGATGGCTTCTCCCATTGGCTGAACAGATCTGCAAGAGAGAGGACAAGAAATCTGTTGATAGAATTCTCAAAGTTGCATGATACAGGGTGTGGTGGACTAGCCACATAACCACGTAGTCTACATAGTCTACACCGGACCACGGAATTGGAGCGTCTCAATGCTGAGACATTAGTCAGAGCCTCTCCCATTTCATTTCAGGAAACTTCTCCCCAGTATGCCATTCCATCTGCTATAGACTCCTCATTTTGTTGCTTGAATGAACTGCTCACTTTTTATATGCTGTTTGCATCACCTGAAGGATGCCTCCTTCTCCAGCTTCCTATTGCTACACATTAGCTTTGATATGTCTTCTACACAGAAACTTTCCTGTACTACTCAATTATGTTCCACCCCTATAAAAATACTCCTACATTACCACTCAAATTTCTTTTTTTAGTACATGGTATGTATTTCATGGTATATTTATTTCTCTGATTTATTATTAATATCAAATCCTCTGTATTAATGATAGTTTGTATAGTTTTTTTTAAAAGATTGTTATCTCATGGTGTGGAAGTGAAAAGGAGCAAAAGAAAAGAAAGCTTGGAATTGATGACTCATAAATCCTTATTTCAGTTGTTCTAATATTTGAGAGGAAACTGAGAATTCTTTTAATAGCTCACAGGGATTGAGCAGTGATACAGTTCAATCTAATAAGGGTAATATATTGAAATGCAAATAAACTCTTAATATTCAGAAGAAAGTCTGAAAATTAGGTAAAGACCTTTTTATGCACAGCTGTCATAGGTTTAAAACATGTAGCTCTGCTTTCTGAGTTGAATTTTCTGACAAGAAATTATCCAAATAAATGCAGTTTTAATGAATGCTTCCTAAAAATTTCCCCATAAGTAGATTCTCTGATTTGTACTTGTCAAAGTATGCATATTCAGAAGCAAAACTTCTAAAAATAGTCACATTCACTACACATATGAAGTGGGGATACCCATAAAAGGCATTTTCATGGTCTAAATTAAACAGTGCTTTATCAGGTTTCATGAGGAAATCATCTTCTTTGTCCTCTGAGAGAGCATGAGGCCATGAGGCTAGCTAGGCAAGATTCTTTCTGTTGAGGGTCTTGGTAGAGTGAAGAAAGGTGAGTTACAAGTACTAGAGTGGTCAAGTATCCAGCACTTAAGGCCTAAAAATTACTTTTGAAAATACTGAATTGTGTGTGAGATTATTTCAGTGTAACATGATTCCAACAACTACCACTTATAGTTCATATTCCACTTGGGTGGGACATGAATACAATAGTGTTCACTGGCTGATGTCATTACAGTGTATATAAGTCCCTGAAACTGTATATCACCCTCTTATGTGGTGTCTCATGTTTGTAAGAACTTCCATGGCACTATTCACACTATTTTCATACCGTGTATCTTTTATCCTGATGGATTAGTCAGAACATAATGACAAAAAGTTCATAGAAGGAAACTGACATTGACTACAACGGTTTTAAATTTGTCATCTTTAAATTTTCTCTAATATTTTATTTCACAAATATGTTAATAGTTGTCATTCAAAGCAAATTAAAATAAAATACATATTTCTCTCTGGTGTTTGACAAAGTATAAGTAAATTTAAATGTCCAACGATCTCTTATTATATTATCAGGAAATTCATATTTGTCAAATTATCATCATGTACTTTCACAGTATTGGACACTATATTGTTTAACTCTTGATGTACTGTAGCTAGGAAATGATCCTAACACCAAATGGCTTAAGATAGACGTTTATTCCCATGGGTCTATTATCCAAGCTGGGTTCTGTTTGGCAGCTAAGTTACAGATCAGTGATGGACAGTAGCAACTCTTCCCCACACGTCTCTGATCTTACTTTGACTGGACAGCTAGTTGAAATTCTCATTACAAGGCAATGATGCAAAGGAACAAACCAGACAAATAAGGTCTCTGGAGAGCTGGTTCAGATTTGAAATGGTATCACATTTACCTCAC
>CABHPH010145681.1:26280-53042 GCA_902168325.1 Peromyscus nudipes | reverse complement strand
GTGATCATACCCAGAATGTAGATGAACTTTGTGCTAAGGAAGAATTTTATATCTTACATTAGAGGTATGATACATTTCACCTTCTTTTGCATTTTTGTTGTCTCTGAATGATATGTTGTGACATCAGTGATCTATGATTGCTATTTGGCTATCTAAAATCCACACTTGTATAAAACTGTCGCGTCCCCTAGGGTATGCTTCTATCTTAGACTTGGTTCATACTCGATGAGACGTTCTGATGCCATGATCCACACAGGGTGCATGCTGAGACTGACCTTTTGTGATGGAAACACCATCAACCACTACTTCTGTGACATCCTCCCTTTACTGCAGCTCTCCTGCACCAGCACCTATGTCAATGAGATGGAGCTGTTCATTGTAGGGGGAAAAGACATCATTGTGCCCACTGCCATCGTCTTCATTTCTTATAGTTTTGTTCTGTGCCGTATCCTTCAAATAAATACTACTGAGGGGTGTTGCTTATTGGTCAATGAATAAAACACTGATTGGCCAGTGGTCAGGCAGGAAGAAGTATAGGCGGGACAAGGAGGAGAGAATTCTGGGAAGTGGAAGGCTGAGCCGGAGACACTGCCAGCCGCCACCATGACAAACAGCATGTGAAGATGCCGGTAAGCCACAAGCAATGTGGCAAGGTATAGATTTATAGAAACGGATTAATTTAAGATATAAGGACAGTTAGCAAGAAGCCTGCCACAGCCATACAGTTTGTAAACAATATAAGTCTCTGTGTTTACTTGTTTGGGTCTGAGCGGCTGTGGGACTGGCGGGTGAGAGAGATTTGTCCTGACTGTGGGTCAGGCAGGAAAACTCAAGCTACAGAGGGGTGCTCTAAAGCCTTCAGCACCTATAGTTGCCATTTAATTGATCTTTCTCTGTTATTTGGATCTGGCGCATTTATGTATCTAAAACCCTCCTCAGATGTGTCTATGGAGGAAAGGGAATGCTCTATCTTTTTTTTAATACCATTGTAGCTCCCATGTCAAACCCTTTAATTTACAACTTGGGAAACAAAGTTGTTAAATTTGCTCTGAGAAAAACACTCATCAGAAAAGTGTTTTGAATAAAAATATTGTTTCTGTGAATGGATGTGCAGCATCAAAAGAGTTTTCTCTTTTGAATAAAAATTTGATTGTAGCTTGTTTTACTTTTTTTTACCAAAGAGTAGAAAATATGAAAATGTCTATATTTAGTTATTTTAATCATTTTAGTTATTTAATCATAGATTTTATTTGATCAAAATAAGTATGATTTTTCTTTTTTACCACTTTTGCTTTCTAAGAATAATGTGTATCAAATGATTGCAGGTATGGATATGAACAGATGTTTATTTATGTTTACAGTCCACTCAACAGGAAGGAATTCAAGTATGCTACTGTAAACCTCGCTAACTACCTGTGGCTGAAAGAAGGCAGACTTGAGAAGTGAACCTACTATTACCAGGTTCCTAAACCAAGCTAAGTTTTGCCTTTTGAAAAATTTTTATAAACTTTATTATTAGAAATTTTGAAAATAAGTAAAAGCATTACACACCAAAATTAACTAAAGTCTATACATTTCTGGAACAATACAGATGGAATAAGCATTTTGAACAGATGTTGTAGAGCTCTGCAGTGAACTTTATGCTTTCACCATCGAATATATTTTTATATACTTATTCACCACTCAAAATGAAAAATCCACTAAAAAACTAAAAAAATTAATAGCCCTTTAATAACTCATATCCATTTCCTGCATTCAACCCTTCATCATCCTCTAAACCCCTTTCTTTTTCTCTTTTCCACATGCTTATTGTACTCACATGTAATTCTGTGTACATGTGTACATATATTATTGATTAGATTCTACATGTGAGGGAGAATATTTTTTTCTGAGATTTTTTTTATGAACTTGCTTAACAGTATATATTCTAAACCATCCATTTCCTCCAAATTTTGTGATTACATTCTTATTTAGAGCTGAATAATATGTGTATATGTGTGTGCATGTGTGTGTACATATGTATGTCTCTCTATATATAAAACACCAATCTTTCGATAGCCATTCATCTGTTGATGGACAGCTAAGCTAATTTCAATTCATTGCTATAATGTATAATTCATCAATAAACATGGGAGTGAGAATATCTTTTGGTAGGGTATATAGTTGTCTGAATATATATATATATGTCTAGGAGTGAGCAAGTTTTCTAAGAGCTTATCTTTATACCTATAGATAAGTGTAGCTTTTAACCACTAAGCCATCTCACCAGCACGACATACTCATCAAATAAACTTCCTTTTTCAGTAATGGAGACTGTTGAAGAGATGCATAACTGCATAAAATAGGGACTGTGGGATGTTCAGCCCCTAATGATAATTTTGTGACAGAAACCTTACAGCTTAGGGAAGTTTTCTTCATGGAAGGAGCAGAAAGATTGTAAAATCCAGAGACCCAGGATGTCTACTGAAAATGATCCCTAGACATGGCAGGGAAAAATGTACCCATGAACTTTCAACAATATGATTGCCTGAACAAGAACAGCATAATGAGAGCAGTAATTAATATGCTAATGCTAACAGGGGATTAAGAGTGATAGATTGTTGTGGCTGCTGAGTAATGAGAGAATCAGTTTCTTCCCTGGAGGAATTCCCACATAGGTTATTCAATCCTAAATCGTTATCCCTGGCACATGTACATATGACGAAACTAAGTGAACTCAATAGGTTATATATATACATGTACATATATCTCTTTCTTTTTTTCAGGTATAGACTCTGTAGATGCTTTGGAATGTCTTTGTCTATATTCCACAGATTGAGTTAGTCTTTCAGGTATCCACATTGACTTTTCAGCACCCTGAGGAAAAAAAAACACAAACACAACCACACCTCCAGTGAATTACTGAATCAGGACCATTCAAATGGCCAGGCACATCATCTCTCCAAAGAACCCTTATCTTGAATTTTTTTCAGAGGGACCCATAAACTTTCTGCAGCAGTAATGCCATCCTTGTCCAAATTTAAAATTTTTTTAAAGTAATAAAATGGAAGATAAAATATTGTAAAGTGTAGCCATACTACCTTACATTTTTAAATAATGTTTAAGTTGTCCATTAGCTCTTTCCACAAAAGACTGACTGAGGGTTATATGGAATTCCTGTGGTGTGTATTATATCAAACTGTTGGCAAATTTTCTGAAAAGGCTTAGCAGGGTATGTTTGAGGATTATTATGTTTTAATATTTTACAGGGGCACAAAATAGTAAAAGCCAGTGCTAAGTCATCTGAAGTATTTAATGAAAATCTTATTTTTTTCCTCATGAGGAATACAAATTTAAAGAATTAATCAAATTTTTATTGTTGTAAATAGACTTTTAATATTTTATAATTTTTAGTAGAAAGCAAAATACTATCCATATAATGTACAATAAAAGCGAGAGGAAATAGCTCTCTAGCTCTCTTTAAAGATATAGCAACAAACTTTTGACATAAAGTTGGACTGTATTTGTCATTGTCATTTATTTTTCCTTGTTGAATGACTGCTAATAGTTGTGGCATCGTCTGCCCTTGGAGGGCTGTAGCCAGAGTTAACCCTTGAGTGTGAGCAGCCCAATATCAGCATAGAGGTGACTGGAATAATTAATATCTCATTTCTTTTGAAAGAGAAAGATTGCAGCCTGGCAAGCAGCATTATCATTCTCATATGCCAGTTGTTTAACAATAATCAGCCCTGCTTCCCTATCAATTATTAGGTGATTGAGAGCCTACAAAGACAGGAAACAAAACCTTGATATGGCTTGTCAGGCCCCTGTCTAATTTTAGAAAGTTCCCCTGTCTTTTTTCCAGAATTTGGTAACTTATGCCATGATTGCAATGCCAATGATTTGTCTGTAAGTCTCAGGAGGCTCTGTGATCTGTCATGGAGTATCACTATACACGCTTTATCCTGTTAACATTTCAAAAGTTATGGGCACATTATTTTGTTGATTTCTAATAGCTTGGTCCTGGAATCTTTCTGAATAATCAATCTTCCACTGTCAATATTCACCCCCAGTAAGACAAACCTTTGTTAAGTTCCTCCAGTCAGAGGGAAGAAAAGCTTTCCCAGAAACAGAATCAAGAAGAGACAATGTAAAAAGAGCAGTTGGTTCATACTGAGCATAAGCCTGCTTAAGATCCTGAAGAGTCTTAAATGGATATATAGTTTCTAACTCATTACTCTAGGTTATCAGGATTGAGCATTTCACTCAGCAGAAAAAGAAAATACTTCTACATCTCCCATCTCTTGGGTTCAATAGAGTCTCTTGCCTGGGAGACCTGTACCATGACATTAAAGGAATTAATTCTCTTATAGAGAGTGAGAAACATCCCTAACAACCTCAGAAAGAAATGCAGTAAAGCATTGAAAAGAAGTTTCCATGTTCTCAGTAACTGCACATGAAGGATAAGTTTTAGGAGCCAAAGAAATTGGAGCTGGAGGTGAGGGTGCAAAAATCAGAGTAAGGAGGAGGAAAACCCTCCATCTCATCACAGAGAGAGACACTAGGTAATATATCTTCAGGTTCTAATTCATCTTCTATTCCCAGCATTAGTTTTGCTTTTACCTGATCATTTTTAAAAATTGTTAACTGTGCCCTTTTTATCTATTACTGTTTTTATTTCTTTGCAAAGCTGAAAAGCATCACTAGGAATTTTCTCTGGTTCTTTTGCAACTAATTCTCCCTGAATTGCTCTTCCTAACTGGGACCAAGTTCTGGGATCCAGAGTTTCTTACTCAGGGAAAAATGTCTAAAACTCATTAATGAACTCTGGGAATTTCATCAGCTGATGATGTCCTGTTTTAACTCCTTCCTCCAGCTTTGAAATCTGCAAAATTTCTGCAAACAAATGCTGATCCTCAGAACCCACCTGTTCCATCTTTTTAACTCCAATGAATTCTCCTGCCTTATGATTCTTATGTGCATAGGATTCCCAGGCGTTCTTTGTCTTTAAACTTTTTTTGTATTTCCTTTTCTTGAATCCCTATATTTTAGGTCTCTGTTCCTATCACCACTTGTAAGTGCCCATAGTCACCTGATATGCCCCCAAGAAATTAAACCAGGCTGGTTGCAGGGGCCACAGCAAGACTGTGACTGTGACAATTTTATTGAGAACAATCAGAATTTGTATACCTTTATACCTATGTAGTGGCAATTGCCAGGATCCATACAGATGTAGTTGCCAAGATATAATGATGTTTGTAAACTTTACAGGGTACACAATATTAATATCTAAGACCAATTGTCCTGTCACACTTTCATGCCTGCTTGACTAAGAAGAGAACATACAGAGAAACACAAAGTGGGTTGAATGCTTCACTTCCTCAGGGAGTGCCTCAGTTTCTCAGAAAATTAAAGGCATACAGTACCCTAGAAGCCATGGATTTTAACCTGGAAAATCTATGATGAGTTCCTCTTAAAGCAGTTTCATGATTCCCTGCTTACTACACTTTTCCATTAAGAAGAGTGAGGCCCAGACCTCAGAATGTACTTCTCCATACTGAGATTTCAGTGTTCAAAGGTATTTTGTACAACAAATCTCAGCAGATGATGTGCTGATATTCTGTATGTGCTCTAACAAATAAAGACTTCCTGAAGATCAGAGTACAGAGATAGCCACTAGAGGCCAGGCAGTGGTGGTACCCACCTTTAATCCTAGCTTTTGGGTGATAGGATAAATGGGTAGACTACTGAATCTACTTTTAAAGAGCAACAACTTGTTTAAAATGTTTTACATTGCTATGGATTTTAGTTTATTGATGCAAATTGAAAGTTAATTTTGTTATACTGTATGTATATTTCTACTCTTGTTTAAGGTATTATGTTTGTGTAGCTCATTTGAAATTATAATGTATAATTAAGAAATATTGATTAATAATTAGTCATCCATGATAATCAAGCTTATAGTCATGTTTTCTAGGTATACAGATATATTTCAATTAGGTAGGTAATCTTCAAACACTTCAAAGACCTACAGAATATGGCATTTAAAATATTTTAAGAACTTTGACTTTTCTGGATAGTGTGACATGTTTGTTCCTGGCAGTATGAATCTACTTCAGAGAAGATGATGGGCATCGAAGAAACTCCATATGAAGTTTGCTTTCATTATGGCAAAAGTTAGCCATTTGGGCAAAAACTGTTCTTACCTGGACAGCTTGACAAAATGTTATATAGACTGCACATACAGGACCCATGGAAAAATGCCCACTAAATTTTGTCAAAACAAGGCGAGATGGTCCTTCAGTTTCCTTTCCTGCTTCTCAGAGGAGACAGCCAGACATTCTACAAGACACAGGGAGAAGTGACTAAAAAACAAAAACAAAAACAAAACAAAACAAAACAAAACAAAACAAAACAAATGAAGCAAACAAAAAAAACCTCTAGGCCTGTGGGCTGAAGATGGATGTCCCAACATTGAAGAGGAACTTTGAATGACTGTCCAGGCAGCCAGCTGTCTCTGTCATTCTTGATTTTTGCAAGTTGCTTACAATGCTCTTCCTATTTACTTAGTTAATATTATACCCTTCTGGGGTCTTTGATGTAGTTGAAGACTAAATAGTTATAGTTATAATTTTCCATGGTTATGATAAAAGATAAAGTAGAAATGAAACTTTAGACTCACAATTATAGGATAAATGATAGAATATTTTCTTTAATTTTGCCAAGTACAAATAGACTAGATATTGTAACTGTAATTCTTGCTTGATAACTGTTTGTTATATATAATTTTACTATATTAAAGCTAAAGCCTTCCTATTTGATTAGATAGAAAGGGGGAAGTGCTAGGGGATGTCTTTCTGTATGCTGTGAATATATGTTGTTCCCATTAGTTAATAAAGAAGCTGCTTTGGCCTATGACAAGGCAGCTTAGAAGGGTATGAAATCCAAGGAGAGAGACAGGAAAGAGAAAGGCAGAGACTGGGGAGATGCCAGCCTGCCACCCGAGAAACAACATGCCAGCAGATCAGTGAGCCACAGAAAACGTGACAAAACATAGATTAATAGAAATGGGTTAATTCAAGATATAAGAGCTAGCTAGTAAGAGGCCTGACATAGACCATATAGTTTGGGAATAATATAAGCCCCTGTGTGTTTACTTGGGTCCAAGTGGCTGAAGTACCATGAGTGAGAGAGATTTGTCTAGACGGTGGGGGTGAGCGGGACCCAAGAAATTTATGGCTACACTTGGGATCTCATGCCTTTGATCCCAGTACTTGAAAGGCACACACCTTTAATCCTAGCAATTGGGAGGAGGAAACAAGAAGTGATATGACTGGGCAGAGAAAGGAAGTGATTAGACAGGATAAAGACAGGAGCTCAGCCCCTTTGAATCTGAGGATTCTAGAGGTAAGAAGTCTTTCTAGTAGCTGGCTGCTATGATTCTCTAATCATTAAGCTTAGAATTAGAATTCATGCTATAAGATGATTCATTCTTCTTAGTTTTCAGCTTAACAGTGAAATGTTCCAGTCCTTGAGACAAAAGTGTACCAGACATACTTGAAAAAAAAAAGAAAGAAAGAAAAGAAAGGAAAGGAAAGAAAAGAAAACCCAGGGCTAAAGAGATAGTTAAGTTAGTACTATGCCTGCCACACAAGTGTGAGGACTTGAGGTCAATTGTCAGCACACACATGAAGCCTTTTCATGGTGTCATAAACTCCAAGAAACCTGTAAAAGAAAAACAAAAACCCTGGCCTTGTATTTAGGATTTATTTAAATATAAACTTAGGCAATCTGAAGTCATTTGTTAATTTTATGCTTTTTAAGTTCTCATCTTTGATCTAGAGATATTGGGAGGATTTCATTACAAACACAAAGGCCACATCAGTATTTTTATGTAAGATCCTTTTTTAAAACTGAAATTAAAATTTCTGACATACACAAGGATTTGGAGGATTGGAGCAGGAAATTTAAAGGAAAATCAAGGGCTTAGCTTCTTTTTTTCTCATCCATTGTCTCCTGGATGAAAACATTAAAACCTGGAGGCTTATTAGAAGGGAATGAACAATCCTACAGGTCTGTGACCACATACCTCTCATTATAAAATAAAAATATGTAGCCGAGCAGTGGTGGCGCACGACTTTAATCCCAGCACTTGGGAGGCAGAGGCAGGTGGATCTCTGTGAGTTTGAGGCCAGCCTGTGCTACAGAGTGAGTTCCAGGAAAGGCACAAAGCAACACAGAGAAACCCTGTCTATAAAAACCAAAAAAAGAAGAAAATGTTGTTTACTGGTATCTTTTAAGTAAGATCCTAGAGTAGAATATTTTATATTCAAATAAGCTAGCATTTAGAGACACAAGCCCCTCTCTGTTAGAGTTCTATTCTGTGTTCTCCTATGTCCTCTGAGAAGGAAAATGAACCCCAAAAAGGGACAGTATATACCAGAGACTACATGCTGAAAATATAAAGGTAGATCTTACACAGTCTGCCATTCAATGAGGACATGTCACTTAAAACAGGTGCATAGGAAAATATGGTTTTTAAAAGCAGTAATGAAAGCGAAAGCAGGGTGAAGGTGTGTGAATTCTGTTCTGAATGCAATAAGTAAGTGAGAGTCGGGGGGTGGGGTGGAGACAGGGATGGGATGTAAGAAAGGCAGTTTTGGGTCCTGTAGACATTTGCAACACTTGGGGTTTTTCTTTAAGTGAATGGCAATACCAGGGATTAAACCACAATCTGACTTAATGATTTAAAAAAAATGATCCTGACTGCTATTTGGGGAATAAACACAGAGAACAATACCTGAATCAGTGATTTGATTTTGAAGGCTTTACAGCAATGTAAGCAAGATACAATGAACTATTAAATAAAGGTTTTATTATCAAATAAGTGACTTTAAGTTAATCATGTGCATGTTCCAAATGGTTCAGGGCATATATTTGACTCTAGGGTCTTAAAACTTTTGTTTAACATAAGAAAGATTATGTAACTCTATAGACTGACGATGACTTAAGAAAATAAAGTTTAAATGCAGATGATATTTAGCATCCTTGATTTTCATTCTTCCATTGTACAAAGAGAGAATGATCCTAAAGAAATGGGGAAAGGTCGTAAGAAGTAAATTCAGATAAAGAATTTTGTAAGTTTACAGATTTATGAAAAATATGCACACTTTAGTAACCGGGGAAATTGATGTAAAGGAATAGCGATATGTCACTTACTAGATTGTCACACTTTTAGAGAATGGTTCCTTTTATTTTGTCAGATTATAATATAATTACATCATTTCTCCCATCTCTTTTCTCCCATACCACTCCCATATACCCCTGCTTGCTCTCTTCAATATTTATGACCTCTTCTTTTCATTAATTGTTGTTACATACATATATCAATACATACACACACACACATATATGTATATATTCTTAAATACATATGTACAATCTGCTCAGTGTGTATAATGTTGCTTGAATGTTTATTTTCAGGGTTGAACATTTTGTACTGGATAACCAATTGGTTTGCTCTTCCCTGGGAAAGACCACTTCTTCTGCTTTCAGCATTCCTTTGTTCCTGTAGTTCTTTGTGCAGGATTGAGGTTTGTATGTACAAGTTCAAAGAGAATGAATAATAACTTCATATGTTGCCTTTGGTGATGTGACTGTTGCATTTACAAAAGTAGTTTAATATTAAACTGAGAGATTCTGGAACTTGATTACACTGAAATATAGGTATAAACATATTGATATCTCTAGGAAAATCTGAGGGCAAATTTTTTATGATACAAGGGAAAATACAGTCCTTATTTTGACATTGATTAGTTGTTTAAGTTATGATGTTGGCTACTTTGATTAAGTTCTTTTAGATCATAAAAGTAAAAGATCAACTGTATACTTTGTAAATTAAGTGCAGAGTCCAGTAAAAAAATATTTGGTTGTATGAGCAAACAGGAAAATACAGAATGTATGTGCTAAGATATAAACAGCAATAACTGGGGGAGATGAGCATGAAGGGAGCTGGCAAAGCAAAATATTAAGACAAAATTAAAGTACTTGTCATAGACTATCATGCATCATGTAATCATACATGATTCAACACGCTATTATATGTGGAAGGATGTTCATGAGCCTCTAATATTTTGGTAGTCAAGTGTTTGCATTTGTAGCTATAAATCAATGAAATCAAATAAATCAAAGAAACACAATGAGAAACATGAGGGAAGTGCAAAGTTTTCTACTTCATCTGCCCCGGGGAATGTAAAATCCCAGAAGTAAAATTTGAGTTGAATATTATCTCCAAGGACACTGGAGTGAAATCATCTTCACTGCTGTATAAATAATTTCTTACACCTGACCTTCCTAAAGCATTTTAATTAAGGAAGAGGATCCTGGAGAAGTCTCTATACCAAGTACCAAAGATAATGCACTCAGATAAAATGATTTATATAATGCTAACTGGTATTATGTTGAGACAAGAAATGAGAGTTCTTTAAATATTGTTCTCTAATGTAGAAAATAGTTGAGCAGAATCATAGCAAAAAATGATGGTCTTTAACTCTCAGTCAGACACTGAGATTCACAAATGCTTGGAGCCTTTCTGTACAAAAGGGGAGGGGCATTAATTCAAAACTGCCGTTTCCTTCACAGGCAGAGCTGTTTCTCTGCAGAGGGCGAAGGCAAAGGGCACACCACAAGCAAAGCCCCAAGCCTTCTAGACAGAAGGGTAAGAATCATCACTATGCTTTCTTTTTCTTTCATGTGCTCTGCTGCTTTGCTCAGCTTTGACTATGAAGTGTAGAGGGTTGACAGGTTCTTGTAGGAGAAATGTAGAGCCAACGTTTGCCATTTCTCCAGGATGTTTTGAAATCAGAGAATTATCTGTGAAGGTGAGTACAGGTTTCCTGACAACTTAATGCTTGGTGTTGATGCTTAGGAAGTCAATGGACCACTGTCAGTCTCTGCTTTAGCTCCATCCTCAAGGTCTCCATCCAGAATGGCACACAATCTTAATTGACTCTGAATGCAGAGTAACTGGCATGTAATGAGTGCAGGTTGACAAGCATAGACTGGAATGCTAGAGGCAAATAGAAGCAGAGGGTTGAGAATGCCTGTGTGTATTCTCGGCACATTTCTCACATGTGTTTGCACTAGGTTTAACCTTCCACATGTGTCTTCTTCATATGAGCAGCAACAAAACCATAAAATAGGCAAGTTTCAATGGAGACTCTCTAGGATCCTGGATGCAGAATGACTGTGTACAGCATTTTGTCATAATTCTGAACATGACTCTTCTGTCTTTCAGATCCTGATAGGAGAGAATGGACAATAAGAATATTTCCTTCATTACTGAGTTTATCCTGGTGGGTTTAACAAAATATTCAGAGACTCAGTTCCCTTTCTTCTTCCTCTTCCTAGGTATCTATGTTGTCACTGTGGCAGGCAACCTGGGCTTGCTCACTCTAATTGTACTGAATTCTCCCCTTCACACTCCTATGTATTACTTCCTCTTTAATTTATCTTTCATTGATCTCTGTTACTCTACTGTTATCACCCCCAAACTGTTGATAAACTTTGTTTCGGACATGAACACAATATCCTATGAAGGATGCATGACTCAGCTCTTTTTCTACTGCTTCTTTGTCAGTGCAGAATGCTATGTGTTGACAGTGATGGCCTATGATCGCTACGTGGCCATCTGTAAGCCCCTGCTGTACACAGTTACCATGTCCCCTCAGGTCTGCTCTCTGTTGGCTCTCATTGTATATGTGGGAGCATTTATTGGTGCATGGGCTCACACAGGGTGCATGCTGAGATTGACCTTCTGTAAGGACAACATCATCAATCATTACATGTGTGACATCCTCCCGCTGCTAGAGCTTTCCTGCACCAGCACTTACATCAATGAGCTGGTAGTATTCATTGTTGTGGGTTTTGATGTAGGCGTGCCCAGCATCACCATCATTGTTTCCTACACATTCATTCTTTCTAACATACTTCAGATTCATTCCACTGAAGGAAGGTCCAAGGCCTTCAGCACTTGTAGCTCACATATAATTGTGGTTTCTGTTTTCTTTGGATCAGGGGCATTCATGTACCTCCATCCTTCCTCTGTCTTGTCCATGGATCAAGGGAAAGTGTCCACTGTATTCTATACCATTGTGGTGCCCATGCTCAATCCTTTGATCTACAGCTTCAGGAACAAGGAGGTCAAGATTGCCCTGAGAAAAACCTTGAGTAAGAAAATATTCTCCTGAATTGAGGGTAGTATTAGTTATTAAAGAAAACACTGGATTCTCTTAAAATATGAAGAGAAAAAGCCGTGGGTTTGGAGTTGACCTGGTCTGAAACTTTGGAAATGTAAGGATATCCTATCATCTGACAGGGTTATTAGAAAAATAAGTTAATACTAGGTCATATTGGTTGTGGAACTTATTTCTTTCTGCTTTCTTTTTTACTTTTTCTTCTTTTTATATTTATGGTAATCCTTCTACCTCAGCTTCTTGAAAGAAGGGATTACACTCATGAAACACCATGCCTGACTATTTTTCTTTCACTATATTCTGTGTTCACCTCAGTGTTTCCTACTTATGTTTTCTGGGCAATTTCCATATCTTTTAAAGCATAATTACCAGTTAACTATTGGTTAAAATATTATCATGTAGAGAATCCCTTGTGAGACAAATAATTTTATATATACTTCATACATATACGTTTCATTGCTGCAAAGATGAATTCTCTCTAGGCATCTGAACTCAACACATGAAAAATAATCTTTAAAATATGTATTATTTTGTAAACATTTACTATTATTATTTTCATGTTGGTAAAACATTTTATATACTATAGTATATATTCATAGTACATAAAATGATATTTTGAAATACATATTCAGTGTAAGGTAGCCAAATAAAATTAATGATGATAATAATGGCCTTGTGTAATTAATATATTTTGTTTATAATATATGAAATATCTGAATAGATTTTTCAGATATGTAATACATTAAAATGTTTTTGTTTAATAAGCTATGATCGTGCATTTTCCGTTTCTCCAACTTCTCCTAGATCATCCCCACCTTCCTACCCTCCCAACATTTTGTTATTTATTTCTCTGTCTCAAAAAAAAAGAAAGTCAAAGTAAAGAAAAAAACAAGACAAAAAATGCCACAGCAAAACAAAACAAAACGCTCACAACAAACATGTAGTGCATTTGGTGTTGATCAACTATTTCTGGGCATGGGCCTGCCGTGGAGTGTCATTAACTGTACTTACCTTCTTGGGTAACTTGTCTTTTGACTTTTTCTCTACTGTAACTGAACATTGTGTCTTTTGATCCACACCTCCCCCATTCCTACCCACTCTTGATCGTTTAGGAACCACTATTGTATTCCATTTGATTTCCATGTTTTCAAAATACACATAATTGTTATCTTAGGCTGTTTGGCTTTCTGGAATTACCATTTTTCTTTCAGTATAATGTCCTCTAGGTCCATCCATATTGTGTAATTTTAGGCTAACTAATTTCAATTTTGCAGACATACCAAATAAGTTTTGTAACCATTCATCTTTTGATAAGAAATCAAAGTTGATTGCACTTATTGACTGAGGTGAATAATTCTGCACATATCATGGGGAGTGCAGTGTCTTTTTAACACAAAGATTTACTTTCCTGTGTGTATATACTTAGCAGATGCACTTATCTGGGGTCAGAGACAGAGCAGCCACAATATTAAATAGAGGTTAGGCAGTGGTAGCACACGCCTTTAATCCTAGCATTCCAGAGACAGAAATCCCTCTGGATCTCTGTGAGTTCAAGGCCACATTGGAAACGGCCAGGCATGGTGACCCACACCTTTAATCCCAGGGAGTGGTGGTAGAAAGCAGAAAGGTATATAAAGCGTGAGGACCAGAAACTAGAAGCATTTGACCTGGAGGAGCATTTGGCCTGGTTAAGCTTTCAGGCTTCTAGCAGCAGTTCAGCTGAGGCCCATTCTGGATGAAGACTCAGAGGCCTCCAGTCTGAGGAAACCAGACCAGCTGAGGATCCAGCGAGGTGAGATTGCTGTGGCTTATTCTGTCTCTGACCTTCCAGTGTTCACCCCAATACCCGGCTCAGGTTTGATTTTATTAATAAGACCATCTAAGATTCATGCTACACCATTGAGTTTATTTTGTGTTAGCTAGCTACACCTAGGCATGATAGAAATCTTTATTGTATGGAATAATGTCTCTGTACACTTAGAATCCCACAATATCTAAGAATTTCTTTTCTCTGGTATCCTCCCAAACACTCGTTTTATTTCCCTTGTGAGTAATAGTTAATCTAACAGTTATAATGTGTCATATAACATTGGTTTTACGTTGAACTGCTTTATGATTCATGGTGTTGAACTTTTCTCACATGCCTGTGACCACTTAAGTTTTTAACCAAGTTTGGATACTGATCCTTCATCATGTGTATTGTTTGTGTATATTACGTTAATTTCTCCAGGCTATATTGTCATTTGCTGAATTTTCCTTTTCTGGGAAGAGCTTTTACATTTGATGTGATTGCATAGGCTACATCATTGCTTTTGTTGCCTGTGCAGTTAAGATCATATTTCTAAAAGTTCAGAAAAATATCATGAAATCTGTGAAGATAAACAAACCATATTCTGATCAAGTGAGCTAACAATTGCACTCACTGGTAATTCCTAATAAAAATAAAGCTAAATGCCCTCACCAAACTTGAACTCAGGTATTCAGAGGTATTTATTAATAAGGGAGAAAACATGGGCATGTGGGAACTAGAATATTTTTCAGTACGTGAAGGGATAAATAATACTTGGGGCATCCACACAAAGGGATTTTCTTTAATTAGAAAATAAATGGATTAAATAACAAAATACAAAGAGGAAACTCAAAGGTATATTACTAAATGAAAAAAAATCAATCTGAAAATTATACATTGCATGATTCTAAATATGTGACCTCCAGAAAAAGTGAACTACAGTGCCTAAAATGTTCATGGCATGGTTACTGGGGTAGGAAACAATAAATAAGTGATAGGAAGGAAATTTCTTAGGGCAGTAAAATATTCATGGTGGACACTTGTCAAAAGCTAAATAATTGCAGCATCTAGAATGAGTCACAATTTAATCATGGACTTTGGGTGATAATTGGTGTGTCAAACCTGGTTTCTCTCTTACATTAGGGGTTCCACTGTGGTGCAGCAAGTTGATAGAAATAGAATATAAGTCAATTTAGGGCCCGTAGATTGATATTGTACTGTCCACTCAACTTTGCTGTGAGCCCCCAAAACTGTTCTAAAATAATATATATTTATATTTATATATTTTAAAATTCTATGCTGTGATTGGTAGCACATGCTTAATACCCTACCTAGCTCTTGCAGTGTACAGACAAGAGTGCAAAGACCAGGCCAGCTTGAGCTATAAATCCAGACCCTGACTAAATAAATAACTGCTGAATAAATATATAAATAACACCAAGTAGAGAAAGCAAAGCAAACAGCAAATGCAACCTAAGAAACCAAGAGCAAAACCAGTTTTCTGAGTGGTTTCTGTTGACTGTGTTACTACGTTGAGAAGGTTGAGAAGTAAAAAGCTGCAGAGAAGGCCGCAACTGAGTCTAGGGAATGAGAGAGAAGACTGTTGTGTGATTTTCCTTGAGGGAAATGTGAAAAAGAAAAGTTTATTCATCCAAAATCGGGCACCAACACCAGACCAGAAACTCCATTCTATTCATGAGGACAAGCAGGATGAAACAACAGGTTACTTATTCTCACAGGAGCAAGTATTTTAAAGGGCATGAGTGATTCAAAGGCAACTGCTTCATCAGGCCCACTCCAGAATAAGGAATGACTCACAAAAACATTTTCGGTGAATCTTCCTGACCAGCACCCCTGAAGAGCCTTCCCTACCCAGAAAGAAGTTGCTATTTATAAAACCTCAAGTAGGGCTTGTAAGTCTTGTTACTTGTTTGTGACCACCTGAGATGCTTAAGATTTGTTAGCTCCCTGTTTCCCTATTTCCTCTAGGAAGAGGTACCTTGCCACACAAAAGACATTTACATATTCACACACCCTGGATACAGAAGGAATCAGAACCAGGAAGATGGATCATTCCAGACCCAAAGGGAGACATTGTTCATACTTTTTCAACACCTGCAGATTTGCTTTCTGCATCAAATCAGAGACCTGCTGATAGTGGTGACAGAAATGACTTGCAGAATCTCTGTATCTAGGGGACAACTGAAAATGGTTCATGGTAGATGTTGAATCTGACATCAAGTTCTGAAATTAGTCCCTTTATGGGCACAAAGTTTCAATATTCAGCAACTGGAGTGAATGGTGGAAAATTTAAAGGCCTGATTTGATTCCATCATGCCTGATAGGAAGTAAAAGAGGAATGGAGTTAAGAGACAGAGCCTACAGTTTAGGATTGTGCCTATGGCCAACTTAAAGCCCAGTTATATGTTAATAACTCAGTTGAACACAAATTCATTCTGAACAATGTTCACAATATGATACTTAGCTTTCCTAAATTTTACATATCTATAAACTTTTATATCTTTGTGATATTGGTTGGCATGGTTTCTTAAAAATGCTTCTAGTTCATAAATAGTATCAATATTAAATACATTTTGTACAATCACAAAATATTAATAACACATGAATAACACATGTAAATTTAAAGTTGTATTTAACCATGAAATTAAATTCTCTCTCTCTCTCTCTCTCTCTCTCCCCCACGCCCCCCTCTCTCTCTCTCCCCACCCACCCACACACACACACACAGCCTAAAGCTCCTAGTGTTTTTCTAAAACCTAACAATGAATTTCTACTGTATCTCCAAGAGAAAAAAATAGAGAATTTTCCTGGTAAAATAAAAAGACTATAAAGGCAATATACTATAAAACAAATGCATATATTTATACAAACTGTCATAATCTACTCAGCATTTCCACAAATGTTATGCTTTGACATCTAATATTTACAACTGATGGAATTTGCAGAACTTACATAAACCTCCATCATGTTATACCCTCTATATTTCTGTGGTAGGACAGTACTACATTCAGGACAGCATTAGTCTCTGATATACATTAAGTATAAAGTTTAAAATCAAGCCTCGATTTTTTAGTCAATGACAACATGAAGAAGAAAAGGTTAAAGAATATTTTTAAAATGTAGAACATAGTTTTAAAATTTCAATATTATAAGTATAGAGTGGTTGACTTTTGCTTTTCAGTAGACAATTAATTACCCTCGCATCATTTCTAACATGAAACACAGATTCATTTTTGTTTTCTAAATACACATTCTACAAGGAACACATAAGTGTGATTTAAAGAAAACCAATAATTACAACATTTCATGTAAATCAAATGACATCTTGAATACTTTATTAAAAACGAAATACTATTTTATATACAAAATAGGTCAAGACACTAGGGAAAGGTGTAAGAGTAGAATTTGCTATAACGGTCAATACTCTGAAGATCCTAAACCCCAAGGCCAGCCGTATTCCTTCAGATGTGGGGACTTGGTTAGTCCTTTTGTTTCTGAATAATTTTATTACATCATTTATGATTCAAAGCTTTGTAGCAAAGCAGCTGTATTCCCTAATGAAAATCTTAACTTGTCATTAGGCTCTTATATCTGTGAGCCTTCTGCTCTCTTTGATGTATTGACAAAGAACGTATCAGACCTACAACTATCAACAGACGCTGAAACATTGCCCACCATGAAAATACTCTTGAAGATGGAAAGGCATTCTCCACCTCCTAGGCTTTTGCTGAAGTACACAGTCGAGGTCTAATGTGTGATATGCTGATTGTGTTATGACAAATATAGATTGCTTGGAGTCAAAGGGCAGAGCTAGACATGAGCTGACCAAAATTAACTATAGAGGTTTGGAGGACTGTAGACAGATAGGAGACAGGAAGTAGTAAGGTAGGATTGAGAGAGAATCTCAGCCGTTTTGGAGGAAAGAATGGAATGGGTAGAAAGTCACCACCTCCAACAGCTATCATTTATTTATGGGAAGTATATTCAAAATCCTTCCTCCAAGAAATTTTGAAAATTATAAAATTAAACTAAAACAAAAATAAATAGAATCAATAAGTAGAAAATGCAGTGGTTTTCACATCATTTGAACTTTAGAATTGGAAGTTTTTGATTCTGACTGGATTGCTTGAAGAAGAAATCCCTTCAGAGGTTTGAGAGAGAAACTAAATTATCTCCATATTTTGTATTATTATATATGAACTCTCAAAAGCCCAAAAAGGAAACATGGATTTTTAATAAGCCCATGAAGAATTTATCTCCTTCAGCACAAAAAGCAAGCTTACCTTGTGGGACTTACCTTGTTTTCATACTGAGGAATTATGGGTTTCCTTCTGTTCAATAGTGTGGAGAATTAGCCTTGGGATTTGAGAGATCCCCTGAAGCTCTGGGGGACTTCTAATCTACAGTTACACATTTGCTGATTGAGTATTAGGGAACACGCCACTCTTTCTTGTCTTTTTACACTATGCTTTTAAGCTGTCATTACCTAGTATAAATTTTATAATTAAAATTAATCATCTTTTCCCTCTTATTTAGTAAGTTCAAACTCAAAAAAATATATAGTCTGGCAACAAAGTAAAGGTTCTTGAACTTTTATGAGTATGATGCTGTAGCCTAAATTTTTGAAAGAATAGTTTGGTTCAAAAGGCAACCACAACAAATAATCAATACATCATTTTATCTATAAAAAGCATTTTAAAGCAAATTATCTCAATAAATCAGGGTTCTGAAGTATGCACATTTAGTCTGGCAAAAAAGAATTACTCAGGACTCCTCAATATATATTCCTATATTATACAATTTCAGTTTTTAAAACACTATGATGAATAAGCTACTACCTTTTTTTGGCCTTCAAGTTTACCTGCTGGTAATTATTGGTCGATCTTTTCAAAGATCTGCCTAGTAAATTATTTTTAATTCTGCTGTGCCTAGGAAACATATGTTGTAAGATTCATTTTTTTGAATTTTTATTGTGGAAACAGACATACCCAATACTTGTTTTGAAATTCCACATATTAAACAGCTAATCCATGACAATCTTCTACCATAGTCAGAAATAACATCTTATGAGTACATATTATACTTATCCTGATGACTTATTACAGGCAGTACTATTTGATGTTTCCCTTAATAGTCTTTGTCCATGCCTTAAATCTTATATTAAGTATATGGTTTCTCAAATAGACCTTAAACATCTCCAATGGGTAAGGTTGTGTATGAAGAAGAGAAATGGGACTTCCAAAAGTAACCAGGAAGATAAAGTGGGTAGATTGTATACTTTGTGGCATTTTACTCTCCTACAAAATAGGTCTGATCTAAATTTCTGCTTGCCATTTGTCCTTTTTATACCCCCTGAAATGACCTTATTCACCTCACCTACCTTTAAGAATAACTTAAGCCAGGCGGTGGTGGCACATGCCTTTAATCCCAGCACTTGGGAGGCAGAGCCAGGTGGATCTCTGTGAGTTTGAGCCCAGTCTGGTCTACAGAGTGAGATCCAGGACAGGCACCAAAAGTACACAGAGAATCCGTGTCTCAAAAAACAAAAAAAAAAAAAAAAAAAAAAGAAAAAAAGAAAAAAAGAAAAAAAGAAAAGAAAAGAAAAAACCAAAAAAAGAGGAATAACTTCTATTATAATAAATATGGTAAATATCACTGATATCACTGATCACATTGGTACATGTGGCTAGTTCCAACACTTAGAAGCATTAGTCGAGGGCAATTTGGGCTATAGGGGATCTCATCTCAAAGCAAACTGTTCATTCTTTTTTTGCTGGTACTGTACTTTTCCATATCCACGACCAATTTCACTACAATCATCACCATCATATTCTTTTAGTAAGCTTCCCAGTTTTGAAAAATGCTACCTAAGTTTCTTTGAACAATGGCATGTTTCCATTTATTAAGGAGCATATAGTATAGAAATAAAAATCAGTAAAAGATGTCCACAGAAAATTCAACGCATTGTGGTAAGTTCTACAAGCAGTGAGAAGCATGGAGGTGCAGGGAGAAGGATCCAAGTATATTAATGGGAAACATAGGAGGCTTCTTGAAGAAGATAATAGATAATATGTGGAGATCTGCATGAAGCAAAGGCTTATCTAATTATGAAGAAAAGTCATAAAGATGGTTGGATAGGAAGGGTAGAACTCTGCATCTGCATCTTTATGTGTCTGTCTATGCATGAAAAATGACAAATGACTTAAGTTTATCTATTTTCCATTAATGAGGGCAAATTCATTAACTTCTCCTCATAAACTAGTTCCTGTGGGTATCATAACATTTTTGTCAATGCCATGTCATTTTTCCTATGTTCCAAGGTCCCCAAATATGTTTTTATTTCTCTCATTCTTGTTTTCCATATGAACTTTTCTTTGATCCCCAAATCACACCATTGTTTCTGTTGATGCCTCATAGCACTCAGTTCCATATTTGAAAATGAGTATGAAAAATGTCTGGGAAATTTTTCTAACAGTTTTTTGTGAATTTTCAGCTTTCTTTACATGTGCTCTAAGACTTGGGTAAAATGGCTTGGCTATCCCCTCCCCCCCAGTACACTTTAAATTTGTGTGCTATACATTGTTATGCACATTAGAGATTATATTTTTACTATTTTTTCAAGTTTTATGTCTTCAAAATTAATGAATTTTTTTGTAAATTCTATTGAGACTAAGATATGCAATTTTGTATTCTTTTCAGTACACAGCTTGGCAACACAGCTTAAAGGATCTGCATATTATCCTCTCCATTGGGTAAGTACATTAAAAACAACATGTCTAAAAATCTTCAAATACAGCTATTATTATTCCACAACACCACTCCTATAAATGCATCAAAAAATAAAATAAAATCAAAAAGCATCTAAATCTAGAAAATATATCTACATTCTCTGTTAATGAAGGCACTCTTCATAATAGTCAAAAAGTTGAAGTGACCAGATGTTTAATCATGAAAGAATGAACCAAGTATGACATAGTCATTCAAGGAATATAATGAAGGCTTAAAAAGGAAGAAATTTTATTGGTAACATGGATGGTCCTAGAAAATACCATGGTAAGCTAAAAAAGTCATTTTCAGTATAACTACTGCATGGATTCTCTTCCAGAAGGCATCTAGGATAGCTGAACACAAGAAGTAGACAACAGAATAGTGGAGACCAGAGGACAAGCAAGGGGATGAATATAAAGTTAGTCATAAGTCAATGGCTTCCAGTTGTCAACTGTGCAACATTGTACATTTAGTTGACAACATGGAAACATTCGTTTCAAACTTTTACAAGAAGGTGTGTCTAATTTTACATATTCTTACAAAACGGGTACAACTAAGCAAAACAAATCCAAAAAGTCATAGAAATTTTGGAAGATGATGAGTTATCACCTTAATAGTGGTGATGACATAATATATACAGAAATCCCAACTCACAAAATTATATGCGTAAACTTTATATAATTTTTTGGATACCAATTATAGTTCAAGAAATCTGGATAAATGAATATGTGTATTAAATGTAAAGTTCCATCTAGAATTTTGCAAGTGGACATAAGATATTCCTCCTTCTCTAAGCTAGAGAAAATTTATTTTATTAGGCTGATTCTAGAGCTATGGTGTCCATACTAGCCCTTGTGCTCACTAGGGAACAATGTAATGTTGATAAATTCAAGCAGAGCCACCCTATAATTATAAAACCGACATCAGATATTACAGGGATCATGAGAACAAACATGAAAAGTGTGTCCATATTTCTATAGTGCACCCATTGAAGCAGTATTATGGGTAATGCAATTTAGTACAACAGCATATTATTAAGATTCCTTTTACTTGGTGTTTTATAACTGCTCACTATTACTCAAATAGTTATTCATGCTCTATCTGCATTGTTGAGCACTGCTTTGTAGAACACTGAAAAGGGAGAACAGCCTTTCTGTATGCCTTTGCCACCCTACTAAGCTTTATTCCCTGCATCCCTCTGCCAACTATCCCAAACTTCATTCCTATTAAGAAAACAACTGCAGCTGCTTTGAATGTCATGGTAATTCACTGAGATTTATATGAGTTTTATTTTATACTGTTAACTTAACCAGAAAGCTTCACATATCTGCAAAGTACTACGTTGTTTTTGTTCTAAGAATATTCAGACATTCGAAAAGAATTGTGTGATTGTTATTTAGGTTCAGTAAGAGGAATTTTTAATAAAGTTGAACTTCTCAAGTGGAAATATTGAGGCTACAGCTAATCAAAGCATTCACAAGGGGCAGACATTTCATCCCAGTGCAATCAGTGAAGACCTGAGATGTGCCACACTGAACAGCCCATGAACAGAATGGGACTGATCTGCACATGGGGCATGCTTAGAGAATCTTGATACTGTATATCTAGCTTCACAGTTTTCGACTTTAATATAAAATACAGCACATGATCATTTAGCAAGTGACTGGCCCTGAGGCCACTGGGCTTCTTAAGCAAGGCTTAAGAGTATCTAGAGAGGTAACTGCAGACAACTCCCCCTGCATGCAAATTAGAGAATGAAGTAATGAGCATGGAGATGCATTCTGAGAGGAAGATGGTGTCTCTAAGGAGATTCTGTGCTCATCACTTTTCTGATGTAAACAGTTTATCAGTTTCCTGGGAAAAGCTGTCTCAGGATATTGGTGTTATCAAAACATGACAACATCTTTTGTGTTGAATCCCTGGGTTGTTCATGTGATCATAAATGGTCAGCTTTCCTCTCTATGACTGCAGTGGGCTTCTTGCAGAAGGCCAGCAAAATGCACAATTTACTTTCTTCTCTGGAGGAGTCCCAGCATCACTCCTGGCTACAAGCTGTATCCTGATACTGCCGGCATTACAGAATCCTGACAACTCCGTAGCAACACTCTTTCCTTCTCAAGTTTTGGAATTCTTTTCATGAAAATCATTTGTTAATCAAATAAAATAAGGACTAGAAGTGGGTTCTCAGAAACATTTCTGTGAGTATATTAATTTAACACCTTTAGAAATTTATTTGGTTAGTTTGCATTTCTTAAGTCTTTTTTAAACTTGTTTCATTTATTCTCTGGGACTTTCATGCAGTATATTTTTAGGATAGTGTTTCCCATTACCCAACTCTTCTCAGAGCCTCTTCCCTTTTATGTCCACCAAATTTCATGTTCTTTGACTCTCTTTAAAAAAAAAAGTAAGAGAGAAAAAAGCCACTGAAATTCATGGAGTCTGATTTGTCTTGGCTATCTACTCCTGAGAATAAGGCCTGCCTTAGATTGTGGTTGATATTTCCAGTTCCATCCATTTGAATAAAATGAATTATCCATTTCTCACCAGCACCTTTTTAAGGAATTGTTTTATCAACCCCAAGTTTGAGTGTTTGCTGGTTGCAAGATCTGCTGAGATAGAGGCACACAGAAAATGATGCAGGAAGATTAGTTACTGTTTAATAAGATGGATCCTCAGTATCTTTAAGTTTCATATGTAAGCAATCTACTTGATGGGAATCTAAATATTTTACCCTGAGCAAGGTACATGTTTGTGATAACACATTTTTCAGCCACTTTTGAAATGTGTACGGCTACCTCTATAGAAAGGAAGGGAATTGTACCTACAAAGACACTAAGAGCTGAAATAGGAATCAGGCAGCCTGGGACAATTTCTTGCTGCAAAGAAGTTCTTCAAACTAGATGATGTTGCAGCCCATCCAAGCATCTGAGAGGGAACCCCAGAGTCCAGAAAATGGATGGGAAATGTCTTAGGTAAGTTCAATTTTCTGTTAATTGGCTCTCTCTTTACCTCT
This sequence comes from Peromyscus nudipes, assembly GCA_902168325.1. Lineage (NCBI taxonomy): Eukaryota > Metazoa > Chordata > Mammalia > Rodentia > Cricetidae > Peromyscus > Peromyscus nudipes. The sequence continues at coordinate 29,218 of CABHPH010145681.1, read as the reverse complement.
GTAGATGAAGATCTACAGAAGAATGACAGATGGAAATTACTCCCTGGTGACAGAATTTATCCTGGAGGGCTTAACTAACCGGCCAGAACTGCAAATGCCTCTGTTTTTCCTGTTTCTAGGAATCTATGTGGTTACTATAGTGGCCAATCTGGGCTTGATTACACTGATTTCATTGAATTCACACCTTCACACACCCATGTATTATTTCCTCTTCAATTTGTCATTTGTAGATATTTGCTACTCTTCTGTCTTTACCCCCAAAATGCTAATGAATTTTGTGGTGGAGAAAAACACCATCTCCTACGCAGGCTGTTTGACCCAGCTCTACTTCTTTTGCTTCTTCGTCATCACAGAATGTTATATACTGACTGCCATGGCATATGACCGTTATGTTGCTATTTGCAAGCCGCTGCTGTATAATGTTATATTGTCCCCACGAATATGTGCTGTGTTCGTACTTGGGGCATATGTGATGGGATGCTGGGGTTCCCTGGCCCATACTCTTTGCATGGCAAGACTGACCTTCTGTGATGCAAACCTTGTCAATCATTATTTGTGTGACATCCTCCCAGTGCTCCAGCTTTCCTGCACCAGCACTTATGACAATGAGGTTGTGGTCTTTGTTCTGGTTGGCATGAACATTGTAGTGTCTACCAGTACCACTTTTATCTCCTACGGTTTCATCATCGCCAACATCCTCCGCATCAGCTCCACACAGGGCAGAGCTAAAGCCTTCAACACCTGCAGCTCCCACATAATGACTGTCTCACTCTTTTTTGGAGCGGCAGCATTCATGTACATGCAACCATCTGATGTAGAATCTATGGATAAAGGAAAAGTGGCCTCAGTGTTTTACACAAATGTTGGACCCATGCTGAACCCACTGATCTACAGCTTAAGGAATAAGGATGTCAAGCTTGCTCTGAAGAAAACCCTGAAAAGAAAACTATTTTCTTAATCAGAAATAGTGAAATGTTAGAAATTTTGATTATTTTGAGATATTTGTCATGACTAGATACTGACTTTAATCAAACACAATTCAGCATCTCTATTAATTTAGAGCGTGTTTGCTGTACTCAACACTTACCCATTTTCCTTGCTCCTTTTCTCACAACTTTTACATAGATAATTATGTAACTGAGACATTGAGAACCAATTAAAACATATTACTTTAAAATTATTACACATGGAAATATGCTTATTGCTTGAACAAATACAATTGATTTGATAAGCAATTAATCCAATAACATCACACATCACCGACTTACAGTGTGAGGTAGGAGGTTGATTATGTCTCTGAACCCTGCTCAGCAGTGTGCGTCTTTGGTGTCAGTAGAATTCATATGACACAGACTCAGACGTTCTCAGAAAAATAAACCTAATGAGCAAAATTGGTGAGCATTTTCGAAAACTGTGTTTCAATTATTCTTTCATGTTTTCAGCAGCAGCTGCAAAATCTGCACCAATTTCCACTGCCTCAAGAGATTGTTAACGACAAACATAAATGTTAGCCAGTGTAAACATTTGCTCAATACCACAGGGAACATTGATCTCAAATAGTCTCTGAAGCATCAAGATTTTTTTCCTTACTGTTCTTTGCATTTTTGTTATAGTTATCAGTTGATGTAGTTAGCATTAATTAAAAATTATTTCTGCTTCCACCACTAGATCATGAGTCTCTTTGTTCTGAACATGGTAACATAAGATAAACTGCATGGCACAGTTCTCATTTTCTGTTTGTTTTGCTTTTGTATGAGGCATTGTTGTCAAGCTTGAAAATTTACTTACTCTAAAAATTTCAGAAATGGTGTAAGTGTTTATAAAATTTCTGCTATGTCTATTCTTGTGTATGGTCTTAATGAGTACCTTAATTAAAAATTTTCAGACATTGTAAATCATGAGTATATACGTTATTTTTATGGAATTATAGCAAAAACATTTAGAAATCATTTTAAAATTGTTACTGTGGCATATCAGCACATGTAAAATATGAGAATGTTTAACTTACAACAACAGACAATTCTATTTTGATCTATATTATAGAAAAATGCCTTTTTTTCCTTAGGGGTTGGTTTGAAGTTAAAAGTAGGGTTTTTTTTTTCAAATATAGGAATGTGATACTATGATTAGTTTGCTTCGTCAAAAGAAGATAGGCAATGTAATACTGAGTAAAGATATTTGCTGCAGGTAAATGATGCTGAAGGAGTATGCTTTATTATACTCATGGTGAGTTTCAATGGAAATCTTTGTGGCATGAAGAAATAGTTTCTAAGTCTAAACTATGTTACCATTCACCAAGTAGGAAAAACACATTTGAAAACACATCCAAAGAATAACACTTCTACTTTCTTCATTGAGAATGTTAACATTTCATTTTATTTTGCTAATTCAAAGTTTTGCACTTGTTTAAAACAAACGAATTAATAATCTTTGTGTGGAGACTAATAATTGACAGAATAAAATAACATGGAAAACATTTTCAATTTTAGTCAGTGTGAATGCATATTGAGAGCAATGCCAGTAGGATCTGGTGTCTTTCAAAACACTCACATTTTTTCATGGTTGGCCACCCCCTTGGAGGGTTCTGAAACCTCCACACCTCTCCCATGTGTCTTTGTGCTGTCATTCTTTTTTGTGCAACTCATTTGTTTCTGCACTCTACATAATAACACAGGGTGCATGAAAAATCCCAAAGTTCTCTCTAAGAAGCCTTAGCATAAATCTGAATCCAGAGCCTTGCCTCAGAAATACAGAAATCATTTTTAAAAACAGAAAATGATTTGCCACCTGTGGTAAGAAGTATATGCAACAAGGGAAGACATCAGGGTACCAAGGAACTTTGTTAATTGATTATGGATTTACAAAGGATATTTTGAGCATCAAATGAATCAAATCCAACCCCAGTCTTGGCCTTACCTTCACTGTGCAAACAGCTAGC
>CABHPH010145681.1:0-25487 GCA_902168325.1 Peromyscus nudipes | reverse complement strand
GAGAGAGAGAGAGAGAGAGAGAGAGAGAGAGAGAGAGAGAGAGAGAGAGAGATCTGAAAACTCCATACAGAGAAAATTGGCAAGTCTTTTGTGGATCCGTAATGATCAAGAATCATTCCAAACATTAAAAAAAGACACAGATCTTACACATGTTAAAAATAAACCTCAATTATATGAGGCTATATAGATATCATAGAAAATTGTAATGTTTAGAAAGAAAACAAAGTCTCATTCATACATGTATGTTCTGTATGATTACCTTTACTGACCTGCTACCCTCTCTTTTGCCTCTCTCCCTCTGAAGGATCATTTTCACTTCCCAGTTAAGTCTCCCTGCTTCTTCCTTCTACTTTCATTTCTTTCTTTGGTTATTTGTTTCATTGATATAATGAACTTAATTAGGTTGTTCACAGGAGTATCAACCTAGAATCCTGCATGCAGGTAAGCTGACACTCATTAATAATCATGAAATACAGACATTCTAATACATAAACTAGGGCATTTATTCACTAACAAGACCTTCTCACTGAAACAGTGAACAGATAAGCACACTTTAGAAGTAGGTGCTAGGAATGATAGGAAGGTAAAATGACCATACGTGGGATGAACTTGATGAACATGTAGGTAAGTTTAAAGAGGCATTTTCCCGAGAAAATAACAGAAACATCAAGCGTATTTCACAACAATGTGACATTCATTGTCAGAGAGCAAGAACACACAAAAGGAGGTAGATTAGTGACACAGTAGTGTCTAACCCTTTAATTATTTGAGAGGAAGTTATGCATAGATTGCTTTAAGCATTGCTAATTCAAGAGTAGTTACAAAAATTCAGGGGAGCCCTCTGAAATGTGAGAATTTCAAATGTGAAATGAAAAAGGAGATACAAACAAGTCATATTTAATTTAATAAGAGGAACGAAAGTGAAAAAAGGTTGCTAAAGAGAAAGTACAATAATGAAAACACAATATTACTAGAACCTAAGATATACGAATAACCATGACAAAAATGAATGAAACAGCTCTAAGAGTCACAAAACTAAAACTTTACCATAAAACAGGAGTATACTAAAATAAATGATGAGAAAAAAACACAGGACAATAAATATTACAATAAAAGAGGAAAATCAGAATATATTTAGAACTGACTCTGACATGGGAGACAAAACTGTTTGACACAGCTAAAGTAGTGCTTGGCTACTTTACATGTGGGGGTTTGAAAGGGAGTGGCACTGTTAAGGAGGTGTGTCCTTGTTGGAAGAAGTGTGTCACTACGGGGGCAGGCTTAGTGGTCTCTTTTTCTCAAGTTTCTCTCAGTGTGACAGTAGGTTGAGTTCCTGTTGCCTGCAAGATGTAGCAGTCTCAACTCCAGCCCCACCTCTGCCAGTATGCTACCATGTTCCTTGCCATAACGATAATTGTCTGAACCTCTGAAACTGTAAATGAGCCCCCTTAATTTAAATGATTTCTACATAAGAGTTGCTGTGGTCATAGTGTATTTTTACAGCAATAAGGAACCCTAAGTAAGACAAGGCCACTATAGCCTTGAGTTAACTTCATATTTTAAGAAAAAATTCTGACTTTAATATGTTAATCATGGATTTTAAACATCAGTATAAACTCAAATAATCCTGAAATAATAATATAGTATTAATATTTTAATAGTAATATTTAATAACAATGTAATATTAAATGGACTATATAATTTAAAGGATAAATATTTAGGAGAAGCTGAGCCAAGTGGTACTCTCAGTTCCTGGAGAGGTGGAAATAGAGAACAGCCAAGGATACAAAGTGAGTTTAAGGTTAACTTCAGCAATTTAGTTACATCCTGCTTCAAAATAAAAAGTAAAAACAAACCTCAGTATGTATATAGTCAATGGCAGAACATATCTGATCTACGTTCAATCCCTAGCGTGGTCAAGCAGATGCAAAATGTATGTAAGTATATATATATATATATATATATATAATGTGTGTGTGTAAATAAATATATATGCATACATATGTGTGTATATACATACATACATATGAATAATGAAAAAGTAAAACACAGGAACAACAAAATAAAAAACTGATAATTAAAATGACTAATAAAAGGAAAAAAAAACAAATTATTCAAGTAATAATTGAGCTAATTTTGATATACATTAAAATTGAAAAGGGAAACATACTCAGAATTAACAGATATACGTCATATATCTTTAGGATATTCTGAAATTGGAAAACATAGATGAGATGGAAAAGTTTTAATAAACCATTAATTATGAAACTATGATTTTAAATGTTCTGAATAGACTTTTAATCAACAAAGAAATAGATGGTTTATGATCCCTAGATCTCAGCCTCATATGCTAGGCATAGTCTTATATTGAACTTCTAAATAACTATAAAATAATATTAGTCATGCATTTAAAAATGTTGGCTATCTTGAATTTTTAAAATAAATTTACCAATATCATCAACTCTGAAATCATATATAAATACGCAAGTAACATTAGGTGGACCAAGCAATCTCACGTGTAAATTTAGGAATACATATATTTAGTGTGTGTGTGTGTGCGCGCATGCGTGTGTGCGTGCGTGCGTGCGTGCGTGCGTGCGTGTGTGTGTCTGTCTTCTGTATGTATGTATGTATGTCTGTCTTTCTGTCTTTCTGTTTATGTGTGTATTCAATAATTAAAGAAAAAGAGGCCATTAATTAAAGAAAGAAGAAAAAGGAAATACATGGTAAATTTTGGAGTGAGAAAAGGGAATGGGAAATGGTATAATAACATTTTAAATAAAAAAATAAAAATACAAAACTGTTTAGAGGACAGTTACACACTGGAAGTTACAGTGATTATGAAAGCATGTGCAAGACTTTTGCCAACCCAAGCCAGACCACATCCTAGCTTGGAGAGGGGAGCTAAACACAAACTCCTACCCCTAGCCTTGGAACTATTGGCAATTGTTAGCTACTAGGGAGGGAGAGACAGTTTTCTGTAAGAATGTGACACCTGGTACAAATAGAAGACAACACACAAGAATATTTGTGCATCACCAATTAATCTTGAAGCAAACATAAATAAATAAATATAAATAAACCTGACACAAAGTTTTGTCGATAGGAAATGAGAACTCCAACTCAAAAGATTTTTTGGGGGGTGTGATTATGACCAAAACAATCTCAAAGAACTAATTATTTTTTTTTTTATTTGAAGCTAAGTATGGTGGTATATGCCTTCTTCAGAATGGGCAAGGAATGTGAGTTTCAGGTGAGCTTGTATAAAATAAATTCCAGGCTCAGATTTTACTTTGTTTCAACCAAGTAAAAAAAATATGAGAAAGGGATACTAGGAGCAATATCTCACATGCTTTGAGTGGCCAATGGTTTCAAACAATATTAAGGATTATGTGGATCTAGGTCATAAAGTAGAAAGTTGGGATTTGAACAAGCAGTCTAAACTATATGAAATTCCTGAGGCAAGTCTTGTCTCACAGGAAAGGGTGTTCTAATTTCATTTAGTCTTTAGGCAATAGTTTCTGAGGCACTCTGTATCTTCACAGAGGCTGTGAAAGAAAACATATAGACCAGGGGATAGGAAAATCTATTATTTCCTGAGAGAGTAAATCCCTTTAAGACTAACTGACATCTACTAGAGTAGAAAGGAGATAACAAAAAAAGAATAAAATAAAAATATTTTGTAAATTCTAGATTATTATATGAAGACAGCATGGGATATATTATTGAGTTTTGTTAATAGTGTTGAATCCTTGGGGTAGTGAAATGTTACTGAGATCATTAAAACCCTTGTTTGCTTTCTGTATTAATTGTGTGTTACACAGGCGCCAAATCTTCAGAGAGTTTGTGCACCTTTGGGAATGGATTACTGTTATATTTCTAAATCCAAGATCAACATTTTCAAACAATGTAAGTTCTCTCTGATTGAAGCAAACATCTTAAGGTAAGTAGATTCAAATTTCTCAGAAGGTTCAATAAGTCATGAATGATACCTGAGTGGTACTGTTCAAATAGTCTTAACAATAATTACTTCATCAACACTGTAGATTTATCCTGCTAATAATAACACTGTACATTCTAAACTTTGAAAATTAATTTCAAACCTACATTGTCTCATTTAATTATCTAAAAGGAATTCCCTACAATAAATTTACTACTGAGATAACTAATATGTAGTTAATGACTAAAATGAAGTAACTCAAAATTTGATGCCATGTAGTATAGTTCCACAGTGCTGTTAAAAATTTTAACACTATGCTATATCACTTCTGATATAGTGTTTGTTCATTAGATTATATTCACTTGTTTTTACAGGATTTCAAATACCACAATTGCATAAAAAAAAACTGCCCTAAAAACACATGGTAGAAAAGTGAAATCAAGGATTTAATATATTCTCACTTGCTCATTGTCCGCCTGAATGTACACACTTCTGGTCATATGTTTAAAGATTAGGTATTTATAGAAATGGTTTCCATATTTTATTTTAGACAGAGAAACAAAACATCAACCTTTGTTTTCATTTTAGTCACACACATATTTCCTCTCTCTCTTTTTCTCTATCATACAAATGTATAAATGCTGATTATTTCATGGATAACTTAGTAGACCTTGTTAGCATCTGTATTCTAACATATTCAATGTCACTTACTTTTCTTGGATACTCATCATGTATATCAAGATTTGCAGCAGACAAGTGTTCTATCTAATACCATTGCATATTATTGAACTGCAAAGACAATAGAATTGTGGGTGCCAAAACAGGGGAGGAAAAAATAAGAGCCAAAAATCAATATCTCATTTTCTGCCTACAGAGAGCATATGTCCTATGTAAATGAAAGTTGCTCATTTTCACTTCCATTGTATATAATATTTTATTGCCAGTCAAAGATTGCATATATAATATATCATCTTTGCTCATCTGTGACTTCCACTATGGTTTACTTAGGTAGGAAGTTTAAATATTGTGTCAAGCTCTCCTACCTCTTTGAGATGACAATGTCAAAACACATTCATATAAATTATATTTACATGAACTATTTGGAAATACCTCTGTGTACTCTAACAGGACCAAAATTTCTGATATCTAGATAAATTTGCAGTTTGAGGACTTACAATTTTACTGATTTTTCAATTGATTTAGTAGCCCCCTTTCATTGTTGTTTAGCTGCCCTTCTTACAATACTCAGCTGAGCTTAAGAGCTTTCACATGTCTCCCTAAATCTTCCTAAGTTTGCTCTTTTACTTTGACCTCTTCTATTTGCATCAAAAGTATAGGATGCTAAGAGTGAACAAGCTTGAATGGTTCAGAGAATGAATCTTAGTACATGGATGTTATGATCTCTATATTGGTTTTGTATAGATATTTTCTGATATTGTTTTCTAACCCTGAGGTTTTAACTCACTAAATAAGCATCTCCAGATAAGGGAGATGTTCCTGCTCATCTTCTATTGGGCTCTGCCAAAACATACAGTGATGGGGTTTGTTTGCTCCATCAGATGAGCAATTGAAACCTCAAAATCATCTGTAGTTTATCTGGATGACTCTTCCTTACAAAAGGAAATCCAGCCAGTAATGTTTGCACCTAATCAAAACTGTGGTACCTATTAAGTGCCACAAACTGCTGTATGCCTCTTTCTGCTGTGCTTCATGGGATAATGGCCTTTAAATCGGTATAAATTAAAAAATTCTCAATCTCATTCACATGGTTAGCTGATCGAGTCCAGAGCGTCCATCTGAAGATACTCCACTCTTAACAGGACTGAATACCTTAGTAACTCTGAAATTATCCTAAAAGTATGGTCCTTTTTGTTTTGCTTTCTGGGACAGGCCTTTGCTATGCAGCCCAAACTAGAGAATCACTTTTTTTTCATGATTCGCATTCATTACTCTATTCTTGAAGATAATATCCTATTGTATCCTGTGCATTAATATCTCATCAAATCTTGCTCTAAAATACACAGATATAGTGAATAGTTGTAGAAGGCCTTTAAATATATTGAAACACATTTCTCTACTTCTTGGATCTTAAGAATGTTTTTATACAAAATAAAAGTAGTTTATTTATTGTATACATTAATGTTTTCTCAATTTACTTTTCTCATTTTTTTTAAAAAAATGTGCTTTAAAACCACATCTATTTGTAGCACTAATCTTAAAAGGTCTTATTAATAAAAACAAACCCAGAGCCAGGTATTGGTGTGAACGCTGAAAGATCAGAGGAACAGAACCAGCCACAGCTAACCTCACCTCGCCAATTCCTCAGTTGATCCTGTTTCCTCAAACTGGTAGCCTCTCAGTCCTCATCTGAATGGAACTCAGATGAACTACCTAAAAGCTTAACAGACTCTAGTTCCTGGTTTTCATGCCTTATATACCGTTCTGCTTTCTGCCATCACTTCCTGGGATTAAAGGTGTGTGTCACAATGCCTGGCTGTTTCCAGTGTGGCTTTGAATTCACAGAGATCCAGATGGATCTCTGCCTGCAGAATGCTAGGATTAAAGGTGTGTGTGTGTCACCATTTTCTGGCCTCTATGTCTATCTCTGACCCCAGATAAGTTTGTTAAGGTGCACAATATATTGGGTGACACAATATATCACCACATCATTTTCATGACATGATATATTTTCCTCTGTCGTGAAATTGGGAACTTTTATTTATAGTAATATTATTAGTATATATTACTAACATTATTGTAGTATATTACTTATTATAGTAATTATATGAATGGGTGTTTTGTCTGCATGTATGTCAATACATGATATGTATGCCTGGTGCCTGCAGAGGCTAGAAGAAGAAACTCTTGGACTGGAGCGACAAATAGATGTAAGCTTGTGGGTTGGTATTAGGAAATGAACCCTGGTCCTCTAGAAGAAAAGTCAGCACTCTTAACTGCTGTGCCAACTCAACTGCCTGCAGGAACAATTTCAAGGCAAAATTACTCAATAAAAATTATCAACGTTAATTTTTAAGAAGCACATATTTCAATTATGTTTGAACTTTAGGAGACGCTAAATGAAAAAGCATGGAATTCTGATCTAATGAATTTGAAAGAATGTCAGTGAGAAGTTGGCTCCAAATGGTGCAAGGAAAGAAAATACATGGAGGAAACACTGATTTATTGGTGTTTCAGATATTGCACCTGGAAGTCAGCTGTACTTGGCTCTCTCAAGGACAGGGCTGATCTCAGCTATACTTTATTGTAAAACAGTAGCAACACACTTCCCTTTCTTACAGCCATACCAAGGAGAATGAGTTTACCTATTCCAGCTTTTGATTCTGAGAAGAGATGTGAAAGACTGAAAGTCTAGGGTGAATTGAGCAATTTTTATCATCTTTGCTTTTAATCCCAGAACCTCTTTTATTTTATCTGTGCTCCCAGCTTTAGGCACACACTTTCTTTTGTTTAGTGACTGTGTTTGTATTATATCCATACAATCTTGTAACAATAATTAATGAAAAGGGGGCTATGAATTTTAAATAGAACAAGGAGAAGTATATGGGTGGGTTTTCAAGAAGGAAATGGAAAAGGAAATTTTCTAAATATAATTTCATAAAATAAAAAATAATTTCTAAAATTGTTTTATGAAGTACGAAAAGGTACGGGGAAAATGAGGTTATCGGAGATGCAATCCATCAATAAGAATCAGAAATTAACAGTGGCCATCAAACTTTTCTCTCCCTTCTCCTTATAGATAATATTTTATAAGTACTGGCTACAATGAACGATTCTTCAGTGACTGACTTCATCCTCGAAGGGCTAACAAAACGCCCAGAGCTTCAGGTCCCACTGTTCCTCCTGTTTCTTGTGATATATGTGATCGCAGTGGTGGGAAACTTGGGCATGATCATTCTAATCACCATCAGTTCTCAACTTCACTCTCCAATGTATTATTTTCTAAGTCATTTATCCTTCATTGACCTCTGCTACTCCTCTGTCATTACACCTAAGATGTTGGTGAACTTTGTGTCTGAGAAGAACATCATATCCTTTTTGGAGTGCATGACACAGCTTTACTTCTTCCTCCTTTTAGCCATTGCAGAAGGCTACCTCCTGACAGCCATGGCCTATGACCGCTATGTTGCCATCTGTAGCCCACTGCTTTACAACATTGTCATGTCCCAAAGGGTCTGTTCCATAATGATGGCTGTGGTGTACTCACTGGGTTTCTTTGGGACTACTGTCCATACCACACGCATGACAATGTTGTCCTTTTGTGGGTCTCATCTTGTCAGCCATTATTTTTGTGACATTCTGCCCTTGTTGTCTCTGTCTTGTTCTAGTACCCATATCAATGAGATACTGCTATTTATTATTGGTGGAATTAATACCCTAGCTCCTACACTGGCTGTCATCATCTCTTATGCTTTCATCCTAAATAGTATTCTTCGCATCCACTCCACTGAAGGACATTCCAAAGCCTTTGGTACCTGTAGCTACCATATTATGGCTGTGGGAATCTTCTTTGGGTCTATAACATTCATGTATTTCAAACCACCTTCCAGTAATAATATGGAAGAGGAGAAAGTGTCCTCTGTGTTCTATACCACAGTGATCCCAATGTTGAATCCCCTAATATACAGCCTGAGGAACAAGGATGTAAAGAATGCATTGAAAAAGGTGGTTGGGGGAAGGCAGTCGTCCTAAAATTGGGAGATGAAAACAGTGAAAGATGAGATGCCCTTGGAATTCCTTTGTATGTTTTCCTTTCCTCCAAAGAAAAACATCATCATTATTTGAGAAATGATTATTTCATGTTTGAGAGTATGAGACAAATTTGTGCATTATCAAGTAATATAATTTACTGATGGATAGTGTAATCCTTGTAAATGTTGAAATAGAATAGAAATTGACGAAAGAGGAAGGGTTGGAACATTGTAGTATTTGGATTATAATAAAAACACTGCTCTCACTGGCTGGAAAGTAAAGATATCATTGCTACATTTGAAGGAATGTCTTCCTGAGTGTGGGGCACATGAACTCATTCATATACGTTCTTGTCCCTTTATTGCCACAAGATAGAGGCTCGAGTGGTGCAAACACACAGCAAGGCATCCCAGCACCTGCTAGAAGCCCAGAGCTATTTGTATATCTCTTCTCGTGTTACCTGTTTGAAGAGTGAAGTGAAGTCTAAGCACCAGTTTTAGTCAGTTAATTTTAATTTTAAACATGTCTCTAGAACTGTGGCTTAAGAATTTCCTGTAAATTTAAGTCACCACATATAAGGAAATCTTTACAACAACTGTAAAAATTCATTGCAGAGTTTAGGGCAATGCTTTGTCATTTTGATATTACTTTCTTATGAAGAGTGGTTTCTGTCACATTTCACATCATAATACAAGCTGTGTGTAATCAAAAAGTTATAGTGATTAAAAAATATCACAGAATGTACTAGATGATGACATAGAAGTGGGAAATGTGGAAAAAAACCTTGGTGTCCTCAAAATGAAAGCATGTTCTACACCCACACATATTAAATTGAGAAAAACTGACATTATTTTCTGCAGCTCATCTGCCCTCTGTTATTTTCAGCCTTCATGTTTACCTTGAGTTGTGTATATTGCAGCTTTTCAACCTCATCAAATTGTGTTTCAAATGAAAAAAATGCATGTATAGTGTGGTTAAATTTAATGTTTTCTTAAAAATAAAAAATATTTAAGACTAAAGAATTCTACGAGTTAACTAAGTAAAAGCTGTATTTGTAAAATGTCTCTTTACACTGAATAAAACACCATATTAGGAAAGCATCCTGGAAGTGGGAGAAGATGCAGAAAGAGCAGAAGAGCCAAAGGGGATGGAGAACTCCAGGAAAAAGAGGCCCTCTATATCAACAGGATCAGCTCCCATATGAACTCATAGAGCCTGAGTTAGCCCGGTCAAGGCCTGTTGGAGTCTGCAACAGATGGTATCCTAGAGCTGAAAGGAGAGGTAGACACATGCTCTACCCCAGCCTAGAAGCTATCTACAGTTAGTAACCACTTGCAAATGAAAGTTTGGTTTTGGTAAGGGAGTCTCACTGGGAAAACAAACGACTCTTAAAGATAGGCCCCTTTCCCAGCAGTAGATGCCAACAGAAAATGAACTCAGTTGTATCTTTGGTCATTCTTATCTCATAATGCTGTGCCAGGGCTGTTTAAAACTTAGCTTTTAATTTATGTCATGCATACAGAACCTTGGCATATATATTATTGCTTCCAGTTTAGTGTTTTTCTGGGATTCCTGAGTATGCAAATGAGTGGGTCTCTGCATCTCTTCTCTGTTTCTTGTTCCCTTTCGTGGACTCTTTTCCTTCTGTTTATTTTGTCTTATTTGATTTTTTTTAAATCTTATTTCCTGTTATTGTTATCCCTTAGAAGCTTGTTTGTTTTCTAATGTGAGACAGCAAGTGGGTGAATTCAGATGGGATGAGAAATGGGGAGGAATCGTTAGGAGTAGAGGGAAGGGAAACCCTAATCAGGTTCTATTATATGGAAAAATATATTTTCAGGAAGTGAAATTAGCAAAAAGAACAAAAGCAGTCAGGCCTGCATGTAATCCAGTCACTTGGATGCTGAGGAAAGATAATTTTAAAGCTGAGTCCTTGGGCTAGACAACAAGATTCTTCCTCAACAACAAGCTACAAATAATGAGAGAATGAGGTAAGTAGAAGAATCTGTATATAATGGCAGTATGACAAATCTCTAAATATGCTGTTGAGGAAAAATCTTCAAAATCTCAGTGTATCTGCTCTTGAGACAATGGGAGAGCCTGCGTGTTTCAGCCCCAGCCACATGGTAATGATTCTGTGAGTGCCTAAGACCTTGTTTACTTACTCCTAATGAACAAAACTCCTCTCTTAAGACTGCTCAAATAAACTCTTAACAGTTGTTCTGGCTGGTTTTATGTGTCAACATGACACAAGCTAGAGTCATCATAGAGGAAGGAGCCTTAGTTGATGAAATGCCTCTTTGAGATCCAGCTGTAAGGTATTTAGTCTTTCAGTTATCAATGGGGAGTGTCCAGCCCATGGTGGGTGGTGCCATCCCTGGCAAGATTGTCCTGGGTTCTCTAAGAAGGTGGGCTGATCAATCCAGAGGAAGCAACCCCTCCATGGCATCTGCATCAGCCCCTGTCTCCAGGATCCTGTCCTGATTGAGTTCCTGTTCTGATTTCCTTCACTGATGAACAGCAATGCTGAAGTGTAAGCCTAATAAACTCTTTCCTCCCCAACTTGCCTCTTGGTCATGGTGTTTTGTTGCAGCAAAAGAAACCCTAACTAAGACAACAGTTTGTTTTGTTTTGTTTAAGTTACTCAAAGCCAAACAAAAGAAATTATCTTCTGCATAAAAAAATAAAATAAAATCTTAGTCAAAAACCAGCTATTGACATCTGACTTAATTTTGCATCTTCATAGATAACTTGTAAATACATAATAATGGCTTTCTTTCCAACTGTCATTACTCTTGGGACAAATGGTAATATGAGGCCCAGAAGTCATTCTTAATAGGCTGTTCTTAAATGCTGGGGACTCTAGGGGATTGGTGTAGATATGAGTGTTTTCTATTCCCAGTAAGTACAAAGTTTCAGAAGCATCACATAAAAGCTCCACATCACACGACCCACATGATTATGGGTCCTGGGAAGCTAGATGTCATCTGCTTCAGGACATTGATAGCTTTTTCTATTTGATGAATATTGATAATTTACTTGAGCCAAAATATTAATTCATCCCTTAACTCTAGCGTGTGTAAGAAAGCAGGAGGCATTTCTTGGAACGTCATAACAATCATCTGTTATACGAAAAAGAAACCAAGCAATTTCTAAGAACTTCGCTTTCTGTGCAGGACCTAGGTAAGTGCTCAGTCCTTTTACAGGATGTATTTACTAGTGCCTTGGTATCATGCTCGTTTCCCTACACATAGCTCCCAGAGAAAGCAAGCAAGGCTAAAGTCAACCTTAAACACATCATCCCTTGCTAAACATTAATACCTGCTTCCTTGCTAATGTTGAAATAGTCATCTTAGACCATGTGAAGAGACATCATTAATTCATCCACCCCAAACTGTCCTTCTTTGTTTCCTCCCGGTTTCAGAAGCTCTAGCCAAAGTGTACCCCTGTGAGGTAAGGATTGTTCAATGTGACAATTCTCCAGAATACTCCTTGATATTTCTGATATTACTCTGACCTTCCAAAATTAGGAAATGTATAAAATCTAAATAATCTAAAGAGTTAGTGTAGTTTCATCTCTCTCATTTAGGTGAGAAGTTTCTGTGGTCCTCATTTCAAGCTGGTATATTTTCACCTCTCCACATTGTATGACCATGTTCAAATTTGTAATGTGTAGAAAATATTGATTACTGTTTTGTATGTTGAATATTTACATTGCTGGCTTTGCTTTTTCTTGAGGATTCTTAGAAATTTGTATTGTTATTCTCACTTCTCATTAAAATTCTTTAAATGATTTGTCCAAAGAATCAAACTGATTGGCAATGAAGTCACCTTTGAATTTAAGCCTCTGCTGAATCTGAATCTATCCGTAATTTCAGCTTTTTAGTATAATTTGCCTTTTTGTTTTCCAAAAGATATGGCAAATACAAAGGTTATGAAATGGGACAGGTTTATTTACAGCTGGACTATTTGGTGATTTTAAAACACACATGTTCACTCTGACTGTCAAAAGAATATGGAAAGGCTCATTTGAAGTCCTGAGTATCTGTTTGTTTGTTTTGTCTTTGTCTTCACAGATCATCTTGAGATTATAGTGTGAAACATGTACCTCAAAGCTGTTCCATACAGGCAGTTCTTCCCTTTGAGCGATGCTTTGGGAGAAAATTATTTCGCTTTTCCCAATATTTAATATCCCATTTGATAAGCTCTGTTAAAGTCAGAAACATCTATTTTCTCTTTTCTATTTTCCCCAAACCAAATTTTCTTCAAATTAGATAAAATTCTCGGACAGAGTGTTCATTGCTGCAATTATTCTCTAGATGTGTTAAGTTGTCTAGGATGAGCTCCATCCTCAAGTAGTTCACTGCAAAGGGACTCTTTGTCCCTACTCATGCACATCATCTAGAATTCCCCTTTGTGGGAAGCTTTAGAAATCTGGAGCATCCTTTGACATCTGAAATGACGCACATTGGCAATCACTCATCCTCTCAGATTTGTGATGATTTTAGATGACAATTGTAGGGAGCTGCGTGTAGCCACGCCTTACAGGTGGCGCTGGTTATCGCCTTCCACCATCCCGAGGTGAGCGCTCCCAGTGGTAAACAATTATAGCAGAGGTTGTGGCTTGCTACGCATGCTTGAGCCTATTGGGCAATGCCCACGCGGTGATCTGGGGTTGGCTGCCCAGAGCCTATATAAGGCCGGGAGAGGCTTTGCCCGGGAGATAATGGATGAATGGAGGGGGAGTTTTTAGAAGCCAGAATATTGATCAAAGGCCTGAATAAATTGCAAGAAGAAGAGCTCGGTGTCGTGTCCTCCTTGCTGGACGAGGGGGGCGCTACAGACAATTGCCAGTTAAATATCAACTGTGACTTATATAATTTGGTGAAATGATTGTTCTGGAGCCATATACTCAGGGCTCAAATCCCAAACACACTCAAATTGTTTGATCCTGGATTTCTACAAGGGTTTGCTTAAACCTTCCGGTGGTTTTTTTTTTTTTTTCAAGAATTCAATGCCATAATGTAGGTAAAACACATGGAAACAACATGTCATGTGTGAGGAAGAAAGAGGTAGGAAAGAGAGAAAGGAAGAAGAAGAGAGACTGGAGAAGGTTAATCTTTATCTCCAGCTGCCTTTTCTAACTGTACTCCAAAAATACACTCTGTCATCCAATATGGCTCCATCAGTAAAACATTTCATACTCAAAAAGGGTGGAGCCATTGGATTGCGATGTATCTTGAGGGAAGAAATGTACCATAGGATTTTCTTTGTTCAGATCCAGGATCAAAAGCACTTTGTGAATCAATTACTAGAAGAGTCAAGTTTATAGTAATAAAATTCTTCCTAGCATGTTCAGCAGCAAATGCTCCTGTTTTATAATGATTGTCTCTCTATTTTAAGCGTTATAAGTGATGGCTTCTTTGCATATGACTAGGGTACTAAGCAGCTGACACTTTTGAGAATGGTTGAGCAGGAGAAAACTTTCCTTGATAACCTTGGGGTAAGAAACTATGTCCTAGGAGACTATGTTTCATCCGCAGTGCAGAAACAGCTGTGTCTTAAGGCTTTACCAACACTGTAGGGATCCAGGAGGATTTGCTTGAGTACTCCAGGTTAGAGTCAAGTTCCTTCTTGGAGTAACTCAATTATTTTTACATATGTGCATATCTACATTTCATCCAGCTGGATATAAAATCTGTTTCCAGTGCAGTGGGATTGGGGATTCAACCTTTCCTTTTTGTTTGTGAGTATGTTGAAGAAATCTCTGTGTAAAGAAACCAGAGAAACAGTGTTAGAATTTTCCATAATCTTGTCAACTTTTTATTCTTGCTTGATTTGTTTTATTGAAATTATGTTTGGTTGAATCGCTTGGCTTGTTTTTTGTTTGTTTCTCTGTCTTTCAGAAAGAGTTTAACACTAAAACCCAACTGGATGCTACACCCTATGCAACCAAAACTGGTCTCAAAGCAACAGCAATCCTCTGTCTCTGTTCCTTGAGCTGTGGTGTTAAATCCATGAGTAAACACACACAGAATTTCTACTCTTCACCTGTCAGCAAACGCTTCCTTCTCTCTATAGAAGAATTTTTTTTATTTTGCTACTAAATCCAGGAGGCAAATGTTTCTAAGTCAGTGAGGAAGAAGTTCATTTTGTGATCTAAAATCACAATTGACTTAGAATGTTAAAAGAGATATAGTAGAGGTCCATGAAATATATATGAAAACAATACATTGGTAATCTCTAATCTCTCTTTGAAGCTTCGGTTTCATCTGGAAGAGGAATAAAGCCTTCCATAATGTAATTTTTAGTTGCATTTGAGATCAGGCATGTTCATGTTGGTATAATAGTAACCTAAAATCTTATTTTCTATTTCCACAGAAATCTTCAAAGGATGAGCATGGGAAATCATTCTACAGCAGCTGTGTTTGTGTTGGTGGGATTAACACAGCAGCCAGAGCTCCTGCTGCCCCTTTTCCTCCTGTTCCTGGGAATCTATGTGGTAACAGTGGTGGGGAACCTGGGCATGATCCTGCTCATCACAGTCAGCCCACTGCTGCACACTCCCATGTATTATTTCCTCAGCAGCTTATCCTTCGTTGATCTCTGCTACTCCACTGTCATTACACCCAAAATGCTGGTGAACTTTCTTGGGAAGAAAAATTTGATCCTCTATTCTGAGTGCATGGCCCAGCTCTTTTTGTTTGTGATCTTTGTGGTGGCTGAGGGTTACCTCCTGACTGCTATGGCATATGATCGATATGTGGCCATCTGCAGACCACTGCTGTACAATGTGATCATGTCCTCTAGGCTCTGTTCACTATTAGTTCTGGTTGCCTTCATCCTAGGCCTTTTGTCCGCCATTGCACACACAAGCGCTATGATGCCACTGAGCTTCTGTAAATCTCACATCATAAGCCATTACTTCTGTGATGTCCTCCCCCTCCTCAACCTCTCCTGCTCTAACACACACCTCAATGAGCTTCTCCTCTTCATCATTGCAGGATTCAACACTTTGTTTCCCACCCTATCTGTTACCATCTCCTATGTCTTCATCTTCTGCAGCATCCTTCGCATCAGGTCATCAGAGGGCCGGTCCAAAGCCTTTGGAACCTGCAGCTCTCACCTCATGGCTGTGGGAATCTTCTTTGGGTCTATCACCTTCATGTATTTCAAACCTCCTTCAAGTAATACTCTGGAGGAAGAGAAGGTGTCCTCTGTGTTTTATACCACAGTGATCCCCATGCTTAACCCATTAATTTATAGTTTGAGGAACAAAGATGTGAAGAAAGCATTGGGCAGATTCTTGGTGAGGAGATAAGTCTTACATTTGGCAAATGATAGATGTGAGAAGAGAATCGTTCTACTGAAAATATGATCTTTCTGTTCATTTTTACTTCACCCTTGTAATATGTCCTTATCAATATTTGTGGTTCTGGGTTTGACATCAGAGCAACCTGTATATTAGGCAAACACTATATTTCCTGACTACACCCATATCTATTTAAGTTGTTTTACAATGTATTGTTGATTCATTTTTTCAAATAAAATGGAAATTATTTTGTAAAGCATTTATTAGTGCATTGAGAGCATCACTGATATTTATATCATATAAATGAAATAACAATTCAGATTTTTCTCTAATGTCAGTCTTCCCCTTTTGTGTTCAATCATTGCTTATTGATATGTTTCTGTGTCGGTAGTTCTGTGGTAAGTGGTGTGGCTCCAGGTATCCTTCCACTATATATGAATAACTATGAGTGTATATCTGTTGTGTAAGCTCAGTAGAAGTAGTCTTAGTTTCTTTTAGTTCATGAGTACAATGATTGTGTTACAGAGGATATACATATACTGCCTTTCTTCCTATCTTCTACCTCTTGAATTCCCTCTGTCCTGTATCTGAAATGTTTCTTGAGTCTTAGAGAGCATAGTAGTACAAGTGACTTGCTTAAGCTTCAGATCTTTTCTATCACTTATTCTCAGCATCCCAGGCAGCCGTGAGTCTCTATTTACCACTGTTCAGTGTAAATGGAAACTTCTCTCATTAGTGTTTAGAGGAGCTTTTGCCAAAGGGTATAAAAATAAATATGTAGAGAGCAGTTTGGAATTATGTCTAGTAGGATTATTGGTTATTTGTCATAATTTTGTTCCTTCAATCTAGATAATAACACAGGGTGCATGAAAAATACCAAAGTACTCTGTAAGAAACCTTAGCATATAGCCAAATTCAGAGCCTTGCCTCAGAAATATAGAAATAATTTTTAAAAACATAAAATGATTTTACCATGTGATATAAGATGTATATGCAATAAGTGAAGGCATTAGGGCACCAGTGATCTTTGTTAATAGATTATGGATTTACAAAGGATATTTTGAGCACCACTTGAATGAAATCCAACCCCTGATCTTGGCCCTACCTTTACTGCACAAACAATTGGCCATTCTTAATTGATACCTCAATAGGGATAATGTTTACTTTTTTTAGCATTAACTGTTGATGCACACTTATATCTAGCACTAGGAAGAGGTGAGAATGTCACCAGATCAGTAACTGTTAACCATATAATTGAAAGATTTAGAGTCTTTTTAAAAAAGGTTAGTATCACTACCACCAAATTTGCATTAAAAGTTGCTATTTTGTGTTTAATGTATCTTATGGCCCACAGTTCCATTTTCTCTGGAAAAAAAGTAATTTATTATGCTCTTGAATGTCTGCTGCACACTTAAAAATGCTTAAAATCAACATGATTATAAAAAGATAATAAGAAATAAAAACACCAAAATACTAAAAAAAATGTGGCTTATTGTTGTAATTAGAACTAAATGGAACTCTTGGAAAGAGGTAAGAAATGTGTAATTATTGAAATTAAAAGGCAGATAAGAAAATTTTTACATGGATCTGAGGAACATATGATGCCCAGAAGAGTATCTAAAATAACAAAAGACAGTGGTGTTTGTGTGTGTGTGTGTGTGTGTGTGTGTGTGTGTGAGAGAGAGAGAGAGAGAGAGAGAGAGAGAGAGAGAGAGAAAGAGATCTGAAAGCTCCAGACAGAGAGAACTGGCAAGTCTTTCATTGGTTCATAATGGCCAAGAGTTACTCCAAACATTAAAAGGAGACACAGATTCTTACACATTTTAAAAATAAACCTCAATTATATGAGGCTATATAAATATCATAGAAAAGTGTAATATTTTGAAAGAAAATAAAACCATACTCATACATGCATATAGACTTTCTGAACATTTTCCAACCTGCTACCCTCTTTTATGCCCCTCTCACTCCTAAGCCAGAGATCATCTCTCCTCTCCCCTTCCCAATTAGTCTCCCTTCTACTTTCATTTCTTTCCTTTATTTGTTTTCTTGATATAATGAACTTAATTATGTTGCTCATAGGAGTATCAACCTAGAATCCTACAGACATGGAGGTTAACATTCATTAATAATCATGAAATACAGACATTCTAATACATAAATTAGGGCATTTACTTCACTAACAAGATCTTCTCACTGAAACAGTGAACAGATAAGCACACTTTAGAAGTAGGAGCTAGGAATGAATGAAAGAACATAAAACAACAAGATATGGGATGAAGTTGATGAACATGTAGGTAAATTTAAAAAGGCATTTTCCCAAGAAAATAACAGTAACATTGAGCATATTTCAAAGCAAAGTGACATTCATTATCAGAGAGCAAAAACACACAAAAGGAGATAGATTAGAGTCATAGTAGTTTCTAACCCTTTAATTATTTGAGTGGAAGTTATGCACAGATTACTTTAAGCATTGGTAATTGAAGAGTACTCACAAAATTCAGGGGAGACTTCTGAAATGTGAGAATTTCAAATGTGAAAAGAAAAAAAAGGAAATACAAACAAATCGTATTTAATTTAATAAAAAGAATGTAAGTTAAAAATGCCTGCTAAACAGAAAGCACAGTAAAGAAAACACAATATTACTAGAACCTAAGATACACGATCAACAGTGACAAAAATGAATGAAACAGCTCCAGTATTCACAAGACTAAAACTTTACCATAAAACAGCAATGTACTAATGTAAGTGATGAGGGAAAACATTATGGAGCAAAGAAATATTACAGTAAAAGTGGAAAATTAGAATATATTTAGGACTGACTCTGACACATGCCACAAAATTGTATGACACAGCTAAGGTAACGCTTAGAGGCATGTGGTGGTTTGAAAGAAAATGGTCCCCAAAGAGAGTGGCACTGTTAGGAGGTGTGGCCTTGTTGGAGGAAGTGTGTCACTACAGGGGGGCTTTGAGATCTCTTTTTTCTCAGGTTTCCCTCAGTGTGACAGACAGTTGATTTCCTGTTGTCTGAAAGATGCAGAAATCTCAGCTCCAGTTCCACCTCTGCCTGCATGCTGCCATGTTCCTTGCCATGATTATAATTGACTCAATCTTTGAAACTGTAAGAGAACCCCATTAATAAATGATTTCTTCAGAAGTGTTGCCATGGTCATGGCGTATTTTCACAGCAATGAGAAACCCTAACTAAGACAAGGCTAATTTCATTGAGCTAGTTTTCTTTTTAAAGAAAAAATTCTGACTTTAATATGTTAAAGTTAGATAGCAAACAACAGTATACACTAAATTTTACTGAAATAATGATATAGTATTAATATTTTTAATAATAATGATTTAATAACAATATAATATTACGGGTACTATATAATTTAAATGATAAAGATTTAGGAGAAGCTGGACCAGGTGGCACATACCTGTACTCTCAGTTCCTAGAGCGGTGGAGGTAAAGGACAGCCAAACCACAAAGTCAGTTAAAGGTCAACTTCAACAATTTAGTTGCAGCCTGTTTCAAAATAAAAAGCAAAAAGAAAACTCAAGATGTATAAAACTCAATGGAGAGCAATTGTCTAGAATATCCCACCTACATTCAATCCAGTGTAGTCAAGCAAATGTATAATGTATGTATGCATGTATATATGGATAATAAAATAAAATAAAACATAGGAACAACAAAATTAAAAATTGATAATTTTAATAACTAATAAAAACATGACAAACTTAATAAAGTAATAATTGAGAATTTAAATTAATATTAAACTGGAAAAAGGAAATATACTCAGAATTAGTAGATATGCATCATATATCTTTAGGATATCATGAAATTGGAAAATACAGATGAGAAGGCAAATTTTCAATGAACCATTACTTGTCAAACTATGATTTTAAATGGACTGAATAAACTTATAATCAACAAAGAAATAGATGGCTTAGAACCCCTAGATCTCAGTCTCATATGCTAGGCAAAGTTTTATATTGAACTTCTAATAAACTGTAAAATAATATTATTTCATGCTTTAAAAAAAAGTTTGGCTATCTTGATACTTTAAAATAAGTTTACCAATATTGTCATCCCTGATATCATATATAAATATACAAATAACAAGCATATTTCATTTGTAAATTTAGTAATACACACATTAAGTGTGTGTATGTATGTGTGTGTCTATGTATTCAACAATTAAAGAAGCGGCAGCCATGAATTAAAGAAATTAAAAAATTAAAAGAAGAAAGGGAAATACATGATGGATTTTGGAGTGAGAAAAGGAAAGGGGAAATGTTATAAAAATGTTTTAAATCAAAAACTAAAACTAAAAATACAAAACTGTTTAGAGGACAGTTGCACACTGGAAGTCACAGTGATTATGAAAGCATGTGCAAGACTTGTGCAAACCCAAGCCAGCCACATCCTAGCATGGAAAGGGGAGCTAAACACAAACTCCTACCCCTAGCCTTGGAACTATTGGCAATTGTTAGCTGCTAGGGAGGGAGAGACCTTTTTCTCTTAGAATGTAGCACCTGAGAAGTCAATCATACCAATGGAAGACCGCTCATATGATTATGTGTGCATCACCAATTAATCTTGAGGTTGTAACAAACAAAGAAACAAACAAACAAACAAACAAACAAATAAATAAATAAATGAATAGATAAATAAATAAATAAATAAATAAAGCTGACACAAATTTATGTCAATAGGAAATGAGGGGTTCATCTCAAAAGATTTTGAGGGGTCTGATTATGAACAAAACACTCTCAAAGAACTAATTAATGTTTTAAATTGAAGCTAAGTATGGTGGCGCATGCCTTCTTTGGAGGATGGGCAAGGAATATCAGAAGTTTTAGGTGATCTTGGAAAACAATAAAATCCTGGCTCAGAATATATTTTGTTTCAACCAAGTAAGAAAATATGAGAAAGGGATACTAGGAGCAAGATCTCACATATTTTGAGTGGCCAATGGTTTCATACAATGTTAAAGATTATGTGGATCTAGGTCATAAAGCAGAAAGTTGGGATTTGAAAAAGTAGTTTAAACTGATTAAATTCCTGAGGCAAGTCTTATCTCACAGGAAAGGATGCTCTAATTACACTTAGTCTTTTAGCAATAGTAGTTGAGGCACCGTGCATCTTCACAGATGCTGTGATAGAAACATATAGACCAGTGAATAGGAAAATCTATTATTCCCTTTAAGACTGAATGACATCTACTAGAATAGAAACCAGATAAAAACAAAGGTAAATAAATGAATAGATAGATAAATAGATAAATAAATAAATAAAATTGGTTAATTCTAGAGTAGTATAGGAAGACAGCATGGGATATATTACTGAGTTGTGTTAATAGTGTTCAATCCCTGAGGTAGTGAAATGTTACTGAGATCATTAAAACCCTTGTTTGCTTTCTGTATTAATTGTGGATTACACAGGGGCCAAATCTTCAGAGAGTTTGTGCACCTTTGGGAAGGGATTACTGGTGTATTTCTAAATCCAAGATTAACATTTCCAAACAATGTAAGTTCTCTGTGCCTGAAGCAACATCTTAAGGTAAGTAGATTCAAATTTCTCAGAAGGGTGAATAAATTTTTAATTACATCTGAGTGGTACTGTTCAAATTGTCTTAACAATAATTTGTTCGTCCATACTGTAGTTTCACCTCACTAACCATAACACTTTCCATATCATACTTTGAAAATTAAATTAAAACCTACATTGTCTCATTTAATTCTCTAAAAGGAATTCCACACAATATATTTACTACCGAGGTAATTAATATGTAGTTAATGACTAAAATAAAGGAATCCAAAATTTGAAACCATGAAGAATATTTCCACAGTGATGTTAAAATTCTTAACACTATGCTATATCATTTGTGATATAGCATTTGTTTTTTAGATTATATTCACTTACTGTTTATGTGACTACAAACATAACCATCGCATAAAAAACCAAAAGCTCTAAAATTATAGCAAAGAAAACTGAAATCATGGATTTAACATATTGTCATTTTCTCATTGTCTGCCTGATTTTACACTGTTCTAGTCACATGTTTAAAAGTGAGGGCTTTATACAAATTATTTCCCTATTGTATGTTAAACAGAGGAGCAACACTGCAACTTTTATTCTCATTTTAGACACATATTTCATTTCTCTCACTTTCTGTCTTTATCTGTATCTCTGACAGTCTGTCTGTCCATCTGTCTATCCATCCATCCATCCATGTATCTATCTATCTATCTATCTATCTATCTATCTATCTATCTATCTATCTATGATTCTCTCTCTAACTCTCTCTCTCTCTCTCTCTCTATATATATATATATATATACATACACCTGCTTTTATATGCTGATTATTTCATAGGAAACTTAATAGACCTTGTGAGCATCTGTATTCTTACATATTGAACATTATTTTTCTTGGATACTCATCATGTATACCAAGAATTGCAGCAGACAAGTGATCTATCTAATGCCATTGCATATTATTGAACTACAAAGACAGTAGAATTGTGGGTGCCAAAACAGGGGAGGAAAAAATAAGTCAAAAATCAATATCTCATTCTCTACCTACAGAGAGCACATGTCCTATGCAATTGAAAGTTGCTCATTTTCACTTTCATTGTATATAATATTTTATTTCCAGTCAAAGATTGCATATATAATATCTTATCTTTCTCATCTGTGACTTCCACTATGGTTTACTTAGGTAGGAAGTTTAAATATTATGTCAGGCTCTCCTACCTCTTTGAGATGACAATGTCAAAACACATTCATATAAATTATATTTACATGAACTATTTGGAAATACCTCTGTCTACTCTTAACACTACCAAATTTTCTGAGATGTAGATAAATTTGCAGTTAGAGAATTATGATTTTACTGATTTTTCAATTGATTTGGTAGCCCCCATTCATTGCTGTTAAACTGCTCTTCTTAAAATGCTCAGCAGGGCTTAAGGGCTTTCACATGTCTCCCTAAATCTTTCTAAGTTTGCTCTTTTATTTTGACCTCTTGTATTTGCAACAAAAGCATTTCCTAAGAAAGTAGGATGCTAAGAGTGAATAAGCATGAGTGCAGAAGAGAATGAATCTTAGTACATGGATGTTATGATCTCTATATTGGTTTTGTATAGATATTTTCTGATATTGTTTTCTAACCCTGAGGTTTTAACTCACTAAATAAGCATCTCCAGATAAGGGAGATGTTCCTGATCATCTTCTATTGGGCTCTGCCAAAACATACAGTGATGGGGTTTGTTTGCTCCATCAGATGAGCAATTGAAACCTCGAAATCATCTGTAGTTTATCTGGATGACTCTTCCTTACAAAAGGAAATCCAGCCAGTAATGTTTGCACCTAATCAAAACTGTGGTACCTATTAAATGCCACAAACTGCTGTATGCCTCTTTCTGCTGTGCTCCATGGTGTAATGGCCTTTCAATCTGTATAAATTAAAAAACCTCTCAGTCTGATTCATGGTTAACTGATTGAGTTCAGAGCATCCATCTGAAGATACTCCACTCTAAACAGGACTGAACACCTTAGTAACTCTGAAAATATCCTAAAAGTATGGTTCTTTTTGTTTTGTTTTCTGGGAAAGGACTTTGTTCTACAGCCCAGGCTAGAGAATCACTTCTTTTTTTTCATGATTCAGATTCATTACTCTATTCTTGAAGATAATATCCTATTGTATCAAGTGCAATAATACTCATCAAATCTTGCTCTAAAATATACAGATACACTGAATACTTTTAATTAGTTGTAGAAGGATTTCAAAAACATACTGAAACAATTTTCTCTACTCTTTTTTAACTTTCAGAATGCTTTTCATACAAAATAAAGGTAGTTTATCTATACTAAACATGAATGTATTCTCAGTTTATTTGTCTCTTTTAAAAAAAATGTAACTTAAAGCCATATCAATTTCCTGACATATTTTTTCCTTTTGTAAATTAGAAACATTTTATCTTATTATGCTAAATTGATGTGCATGGATGTTTTGTCTGTGTGTATGTCAATGCTTCATTTGCATGCCTGGTGCCTGCAGAGGCCAGAAGATGAAACTCTGGAACTGGAGTTGTAAATGGGTGCAAGCTTGCAGGTGGGTACTAGGAAATGAACCCAGGTCCTCCGGAAGAGTAGTCTGCACTCTTAACTGCTGTGCCATCTCTACCATCTGTGGCGACTGTTTCAAAGCAAAATTACTCAATAAAAATTATCAACATAAACGTTTATAAAGCATGTATTTCAACTATATTTGAACTTTAGGAGATACTAAACAAAAATCAAGAAAGCATGCAGTTCTGATCTAATAGATTAGAAAGAAAGGTCAGTGAGAAGTTGGCTTCAAAT
The DNA here is from genome assembly GCA_902168325.1 of Peromyscus nudipes. Taxonomy (NCBI): domain Eukaryota; kingdom Metazoa; phylum Chordata; class Mammalia; order Rodentia; family Cricetidae; genus Peromyscus; species Peromyscus nudipes. The sequence goes on along the minus strand of CABHPH010145681.1, from coordinate 1,158 downwards.
GTTGCAAGGAATAAAAAGTACATGAAGGAAACATTGATTTATTGGTGTTTTAGATATTATACCTGGAAGTCAGCTCTACTTTGATCTTTCAAGGACAGTGCTGGCCTCAGCTATACTTTATGGTCAAACAGTAGTAGCATATTTCTCTTTCCTACATCCATACCAAGGAGAATGCCTTAATCTAGTCTAGATTTCTCTTCTGAGAAGAGATGTGAAAGATTTCAAGCCTAGGGTGATTAGACCAAGTTCTATAGTCTTCTATTTTAAATGCAGACTCTCTTTAATTGTGTCTGTGCTCCCAGTTTAAGAGATTCACTTTACTGTGTAGGTACTCTCAGGTTTAGTGATTGTGATGTTGACTAGTATAAAGCATTGAGAAATTGAAAGAGATTGTTTGTAGATTATCTAAGCTATAATGGAAACTAAATTTCACAATGTTGATGGTTCCTTTACCATGTACTCAGATGAAAAGGATAGGTAGTATCATTTTAATTATACAAATAAAATAATTGGTCTGACGTTGCGCTTATTGTTATCTGAAGTACTTACATAGTTAAGGGAAAGGGAAATGCTGTCATTATATTTCAATTTTACAAAATAAAAGAAGTAATTTTAAAAACTGTTTATGAAGTACAAAGAGGTAAGGGAAATGAGGTTATCAGATATGCAATCCATCAATAAGAATCAGAAATTAACAGTGACCATCAAACTTTTCTCTCCCTTCTCCTTATAGATAATATTTTATAAATACTGGCTACAATGAACGATTCTTCAGTGACTGACTTCATCCTTGAAGGGCTAACAAAACGCCCAGAGCTTCAGGTCCCACTGTTCCTCCTGTTTCTTGTGATATATGTGATCGCAGTGGTGGGAAACTTGGGCATGATCATTCTAATCACCATCAGTTCTCAACTTCACTCTCCAATGTATTATTTTCTAAGTCATTTATCCTTCATTGACCTCTGCTACTCCTCTGTCATTACACCTAAGATGTTGGTGAACTTTGTGTCTGAGAAGAACATCATATCCTTTTTGGAGTGCATGACACAGCTTTACTTCTTCCTCCTTTTAGCCATTGCAGAAGGCTACCTCCTGACAGCCATGGCCTATGACCGCTATGTTGCCATCTGTAGCCCACTGCTTTACAACATTGTCATG
>CABHPH010145680.1:0-49210 GCA_902168325.1 Peromyscus nudipes | reverse complement strand
TGTCATTTCATTATGTTATACCAACTGGTGGTGTTGTCAAATAGCTACGAAGATAAGATGCTATAGTCACCCCATGCTGTGCAATCCTGGCCAAGTCCCTTAGCCTTTTGTTGCCATAGTTTCCTTTCCTGCAAAATAGTTCTATGAGGATTAATTAAATAATAAATAATAAACCATGCCTGATACATGTAAGATTTATATAAAGCAGACAAGTTTTGCTTTTACTAACATAGTATTAGGATAGTCAAGGATTCACAGAGAATTTACCATTTGCTCAGAAAGGTCTTCACTGACCCAGATAGAAACAGCAAAGAACATTCTAGTATCTGTTGCAGGCCCAAATTGCCAAATAAACTGTACTCTGAAAGAATTTTCCTCAGAAAGCATTGTGTTGTGTGCCAAACAGGGAAGACATGCAGGCTCAGCCCACAACCCCTGTTCTGTGCTTCAGCAACAAACAAATGAACAAACAAAAAAGCGAATCTCCCCTTAGCTGAGATCCAATTGCTCCCGTGAAGCAGAGGGAAGTTCAGGAGACCGCTCCTCACAGAACCTCTGTTCTATGAGACAGGCTCAGAGCTCAACAGCTGCTTTTTTGTACACAAGCATAATCCTGGGTATTTCTGCTTTCTTCCTTAAGTGTTATTCTAAAAGGCCTCCCTCCAGGCTCAAATTTTCCAGAAGGAGACCACAAGATTGAATATACAGTCTATGACAGAGCTGAGAACAAGGGCACCTGCAAGTTTCGAGTTAAAGTAAGAGGTGAGACTGTTGCTGCCTGGTGACTGTCAAAGAAAGAGGGAACTGGCGGCTAAGTGGGAGTGTTCTGAATGCCCCTTGTAGTAGGGCTACTGCCAGCTTTGGATTAGGCTTTGGTGATGCTGAGGGAAGCATTCCATCTTAATGCCCGGATTTCAATATTGGGGGGAGGAGTGTTACCTAGGAAACACAACTAGTTTCACGGGAGCCCACAGCTGTCTGTCCAAGAAGACTACCACTTCATAACTTTTCCATCTCTGAGCTAATATCTCTAATACCTGCAATAAACAACCAGAGTGGTCAGGGGTCCCAGCTTTTAGGTCTTGCAGGCCTCTGGTCTACCTGAGAAAATATTTTGAAAACTTGGTGTTTCATGGTTTGGCCAGGTAGTCAGTATCATTTACTGTTCAGGGCTCAGGGTCCTTATCTGTCACATGAGGGGGCTAATGTACTCTCTCAAGTTGGTATGGGTGATGACCATTATGGGGCATTAGATAACAGTCATCCTTGCCTCCCACTCATTTCGCTAGTTGATGTATAACTTCATGGCAAACCTGGGCCCTCATCTTCTCTGGTTACTTTATGGAAGAGTGCTCAGGGCTAAAGCTATTCTGGGTTTGTGTCCCCTACAGTGAGACGCTGTGGCAAACTCAATGCCCCAGAGAATGGTTACATGAAGTGTTCCAGTGATGGTGATAACTATGGAGCTACTTGTGAATTCTCCTGTATTGGTGGCTATGAACTTCAGGGTAGTCCTGCCCGAGTATGCCAGTCCAATCTGGCTTGGTCTGGCACGGAGCCCACCTGTGCAGGTATGTGTGCAGTTCTTTCTTCAGCTAGCATCAGAATCTGAAACCCCCTGATTCCAGAGCGGGTAAAAGCAACTTTAGTGCCTTTACACCATAAAATCCAGTGTCATCTCTGCTCATCTGAGTAGGTGAAAAAGGTGTCTTGTTTTTACCTGTTCTCTGATTGCCCCCTTCATGCCTTCTAAGATAGAACCTGGAGGCCAATCTTTAGTGACATTAAGCCAATAGTTTGTTTCCTTACATTTATCCCTCTACTTTATAGCTGAGGATGGAGTTTTCAATGCTAGTACACTGCTGTGTTTAGACAGTATAATTCCGGCCTTGCATCATTGGCTTGTGTCATACATATCTTGGGCACTTGAAATCCTTCCTCTTATGTCAAATGAGGAGAATCATACCTTTCCTAAATGTGCTCGTCTACTGAATGCTGTAATAGAGTAGTTACAGGGTAACCTTCATTCAACGCGTGCCAGCCAGCGGTTCTTACTGATGAACAGCAATTGGGCTGAGAGTGTGAAATCTAGACTACCTAGGAAACTCCAGACTAATTTTTTTTTTTTTGGTTTTTCGAGACAGGGTTTCTCTGTGTAGCTTTGCGCCTTTCCTGGAACTCACTTGGTAGCCCAGGCTGGCCTCGAACTCACAGAGATCCACCTGGCTCTGCCTCCTGAGTGCTGGGCTTAAAGGTGTGCGCCACCACCGCCCGGCTAATTTTTTTATTTCTGTGAGTCCCCTTTTCTCAATGCCAGGTATGTCTTCCTTTTCCCCTCCTTGAACCCTACCATTCAGAGCAGAAAAGCTACATATGTCTCAGACTCCTCAGCTAAGTACTTGATGTCCATTTTTGTGACACCGAGGCCTGCAATATATTGTCAAATAATCTCATAAATCTATCTAGCTGCTAGCCATATATGGGCATGGGGCACTTGAAGTAAGTCCAAATTTAGGTATGTTGTCTGGTGTAAAAGATACACCGATTTAAAAGTCTTAGCACAATAAAGAATATAAAGTGTCCCTACTTTTTGTGTTGCTTGAATGTTGAAATATTTGGATATATTGGGTTGACATATAAAGCTATTGTCACATATTTGTTTGTACATTTGTAATGAAGCTACTAGAAAAACTGAAATTGTACAGTTATGTAAAGTCGATTTACATTGACCAAGACTGTGAGCCCCAAAGGCCATGTTAGAGATAATAGCTGTCTCTCATTCAAAACAACGGCCCTGAAGTTGACATATAGCTGTCACTCAGTGTAGTTGACCAAATGAAAATGTAAATGAACTGTGATTTTAAAGCTGACCTGAAGTTTGAAATATTAGCACCACATTCATAAGCCCTACATAGTGTGTTCTCATTTTTCTTTTGTGATTTCTTATTCAGGGCCAGACTGTTTGCTGCTCTGTGTACTGAGCCAGTCCTTTAGGGCTGTTTGTCATTTATCCATTTCCATGGAAGAACTATAATTAAACCACCTTGACTCATGCTCTCCCTGGCCATATTGAATGAACAATGAATTTTGGTTGGACTAAGCTACAAAGTTGAATGTAATTTGTTACAGCAGCAAAGCAAAAAACTAGGGCACCTCATCTACTGTGGGTGCTTCATGAACTCACTTCTCAAATCAACTACTTACACACGAAATCTCATCTCAGGGTCTACTCAGGGTTTTGTATGTGACTGGCTAAGTCAAGGCTTTGGAACTTATGCGACCCTTTCTGATTACAGCTATGAATGTCAATGTTGGTGTGAGAACAGCAGCCGCACTTCTGGATCAGTTTTATGAGAAAAGGAGACTCCTCATTGTGTCCACACCTACGGCTCGAAACCTCCTCTACAGACTGCAACTGGGGATGCTGCAGGTGAGGCCTTGAGGCAGAGCTAAAGTGGGAGGGAGACCTCTAACAGGAAGAAGACAGGCACTTCACTAAAAGCAAAGGCCAGACTCAATGTCTAATGCATTTAGGGTGAGTTTAAGGGACCAGCACTTTAGAGACAGTCATTCATTTCTGGTGCTGGTGTATAACCTTATTAACATTGACTCCCCAGAGCTAACCCAATCATTCTCCAACCAGTGAGGTTTGTCTGTCTTTGCTAATAAGCTTAATTGACATGTTGTCCAGGCCCAGCCAAAGAACAATTGTCTTTGCTGATCCTGTCCAGCACATTCATAGACTGGAGGTGATCAATCAGTTATCTTCCCAATAGACTGGCTAAGGAGATACAAGGCATCTGAAAGCCTCTAGGCACCATATCCCTCCTTGGAAATTCCACCTACTCTAATGAAGGTGAATTTTGCTGCTGCTGGATGAGACAATCAACATGTTGGGGGGAGGGTAGAAACTGCAAGGGTCACACTAGAATTTGCCTGATTTTGTCTTGAAGTTGCATGGCAATGAGTGGCCAACTTCACTGAATACTAAAGAAGCAGGATATGCTGCACTTCTCTTTTTTTATTTATTTATTGTTTTTTTCCAGACAGGGTTTCTCTGTGTAGCTTTGTGCCTTTCTTGGAACTCACTCTGTAGACCAGGCTGGCCTCGAACTCACAGAGATCCGCCTGGCTCTGTCTCCCGAGTGCTGGGATTAAAGGCGTGCGCCACCACCGCCTGGCTGCACTTCTCTTCTAGAATTTCTCATTCATTTATTCCTGTTCGAACAATCTTGGTTTAATCAAAGGCAGCAGTTTACTACTCAGCACAAGTACAATAAATAACGAGTCTTTCTTTCACTATTCTTTGTCATCTGAACAGGTTGCCCATGAACTGTGAAGAGCCATATGAAATGTTTGGGCTACCTTGATAAGAACCAAATTCACTAAATCTGTATCATAAATCCCTGTCACCCTACCTGCCCTTGTATACCTCTGTCTTAGTTAGGGTTACTAGCTATATTGAAGCACCCTGACAAAAAGCAATATAGAAAGGAATGGTTTATTTGGCTTATGCTTCCACATTCTTAGTCCATCACTGAAGGAAGTCAGGATAGGAACTTAAGCAAGGCAGGAACCTGGAGGCAGGGGTTGATGCAGAGGCCATGGAGGAGTGCTGCTTACTGACTTGCTCCCCATGGCTTGCTCAGCCTGCTTTCTTATAGTGCTCAGACCACCAGTCCAAGAATGGCACCACTGTTGTTTGAATCTAGATGGTCTTTTAATAAAAAACCCAGAGCCAGATATCAGGGTGAAAGCTGAAAGATCAGAGAAGCAGAAGAGCCAGCCACTAGTTCTTACCTCTACGAAATCCTCAGCCTAAAGAGTGAGTTCCTGTTTCTTCATGCCTTATATACCTTTCTCTGCCCTGGCATATTACTTCCTGGGATTAAAGGCATGTGTACTTCCCAATACTGGGATTAAAGGTGTGTGCCAGTACTGCCTGGCTCTGTTTCCAGTGTGGCCTTGAACTCAGAGAGATCCAGACGGATCTCTGCCTCTTGAGTGATGGGATGAAGGGTGTGTGCCACCACTGCCTGACCTCTGTGTCTAATCTAGTGACTGGCTCTGTCCTCTGATCCCCAGGCAAGTTTATTAGGGTACGCAATATATCACCACACACCACCCACAATGGGCTGGGCCCTCCCCCATCAATCACTAATTAAGAAAATGCCCTACAGGCTTGTCTACAGCCGGATCTTCTGGAAGAATTTCCTTAATTGAGGTTCCCTCCTCTCAGCTGTGTCAAGTTGACATAAAACCAGCTAGCACAATCCTCTTGCTCCTCATAAAATGCAAATATATATGCTTAGCTGATTTTATGGTCCTTGGCAAAGCAACATGGTATGGCCACACATGCCTTGAGCTCTTCTTAGCCCTAGAAAAGTGAATAAGCCAATAAACTTGCCTTGACTCATGCACCAAATTTGGCCTATTGCTGCTGGATTTTGAAAGCTAGATTTTATCAATCGCAGCCCCATTTATTCACCTGCATATTGATTATGACTACTTTTAGATTGTAGTGATAGAATCGAGTACTTAGGTTAAAAGCCATTGAGTATTTCCTATTTGCCTCTTTTGGAGAAGTTTTTGTAGCCCTCAGTCTTAGCCCATTCCTGTCCTCTCAGGCCCTAGATAAACTGCTGGTCAGCTAGTTGGCTGTGGCATTTTGGATCTAGATATTCTTATATTTGTCTTCTCATCAACACTTCCACACTCACCTTGACTTAGTAGGAAAGGACTGTTGAAACAGTCCAGGATTTAAAATTGTTTTTCCCATTCAGTCAGATTCATCTTGTTTATCTTCTGTTCAATTCGTTGGCTTTGATTGTCACTGCTACTCCTGTTGAGACCTCCTGACATGGAGCTGACTGAGCCACATCCGCAAGCCTCTTGCCAAAGGCCAGCTAAGAGCCCAGGAATTGCTTTATCCTTGTTTTCTTGGGGTTAGGGTATGGGGAGCATAGGGTAGGAGTATGCGAAGGGTAGTTGATTAGCGTAGAAAAGGCAAGTCTGGAAAATATTCTTAATTCCTTGTAAGAATGATGTTAGAAACCACAGGGTGGTGTCTTGGATGCCTTTTGGAAATTTGACTTATGCAAAGTCCCACCACGTCTAGAAGTACCTTAGTGTAACCATTGTGTTTAGGTTTTCAAAATCCCATTGCCAGGCTGTTTTGTGTAATTCCACTAGAAAGACATTTAGGTTTTCTAGGCACCAGATTAGCCTTGGTTTTTCAACTGTTTTCAGAACAATTTGGAGTCAATAAGGAAGCACCCACAAGACCATTGCTGGGGTTCCGGTCTGCGGTTCCTTAGTTATACTCACACCTCCCCTGTTGGTTCCCCCTCCAGCAAGCACAGTGTGGCCTGGATCTTCGACATGTCACTGTGGTGGAACTGGTAGGAGTGTTCCCAACCCTCATCGGCAGGATCAGAGCAAAGATTATGCCGCCAGCTCTAGCTCTGCAGCTCAGGTAAGGGGGCGCTCTCGCCTTAAATTTCATGCCCTGTGATACACTTGTATCTCACCATGGATGCACTTGTATCTAATCAGGTTCCCGATTTTTTTTTCTGTTCAGTATTTAGTTCAGGCAGTCTTCGGTGTTTAATTGCTTTTATTCTGGGAGTATTATTATCATGCTAATTGGCATGTTCCTGCATGTTCAACTGAATTATGCAGTGGAAAATTGCTAGTGTTTCCTTCTCCCCCCCCCCACTCTGTTTCTGTGTGTGTGTGTCTGTGTGTGTGTGTGTAGGTTGAAAACAAAATGGCCTAGGCAGCAGTCCTTGCTGATGTTAGGACAGATACTAATTAGTCCTTTCAGGCTTGATGTCTTTTTTCTCCATCTTGCAGAGCACTTGTCCATAGCCCTGTTTCAACTATTGTATCTCTTTTCTGTCATACTCATAAAGCTAGAGCCCTAATAGTCAGACCTTGAGTAATGCATTAAAGTGAGCTTTAACAACTGAAAGGCAATTTCGAAATAACTTACATTTTTTCTTGTATCTCTTGGCCACCTTGAGGTGGGTAATTAGGGTAAACTAATACTCCCTAAAAATCTTCCCTTCTAGCCTAGCTTTTATCTTTTGTATACTGCACAAGACAGAGCAAGTCTCTGGTCTCAAGGTCCCAGAAGTCTCCTTGTCTTTTACAGTCCCAGATGACTTCACCATCTTGTACATTTACGTCTGAGACACGAATAAAGAAAGTAAAAGCAAACAATGGTATTAGTCAGGTTCTTCTTATACCAAAATACCAAAGGCAAGTAACCCCTACAATTGTTTCTTTTGCTCATAATTCTGAAGGCTACAGTCAGAGATGGGGGGACTCTATTGCTTTGAGTCTCTAGTGAAGGTCATCCATCATAGAGGGAACATAGGGTCATGTAAATTGCTTACATCAAGAGCCAGGAAACAGAGACAAAGAGACCAGGGTTTCATAATCCTTTTGAAAGAGAGACCTCCAAATGGCCTAAAATCCTCATGGTAGACCTCGCTTCTCAAAGAGTCTACCATCTTCCAGTAGTGCCACCTAAGTAAGCCTTTAATACGTGGGCCTTTGGAGGACACTTGCCTGCTGTGGATATCACTCTGTATCAATAAAGCGCTGATTGGCCGGTAGCCAGACAGGAAGTATAGGCGGGACTAACAGAGAGGAGAATTGAGGGAACAGGAAGGTAGAGGGGAGACTGGCTGGAGCCGCGGCCAGGAGAAGGAAGATGTAAGGTACCGGTAACCCACGAGCCACATGGCAAAGTAGAGATTATTAGAAATGGGCTAAATATAAGAGTAAGAGCTAGACAATGATAGGCCTGAGCTAATGGCCAAGCAGTTTAAATAATGTAAGCGTCTGTGTGTTTATTTTATAAGTGGGCTCGGAGACTGGCGGGACTTGGGAGCTGGAGACTGGCGGGTGGCGGAGATTTGTCCTGACTGTGGGCACGGCAGGAAAACTCTAGCTACACTTGCCACCCAAATTATAGCATACTCTTCTGTGTTTATCCTTGGAAATGTTATGTATTACTTATACCCCCCAGTCTATTGGCCCAGAACTAATCACATGATTACAATTGAACTTCAAAGGAGGCTGTGAAATGCAGTGCTTTGTTATTTTTATGAAGACAATGAAATGGCATTTGGTGAATTCTACCAAAGGTGTTCAAATAAGTTCACAAAAATTCCCTAAGAGTTGTATCACAGAGAGATGCCCTGGTTAGTTTTGTGCAACCTTGACATAATCTAGCATCATTTGGCAAGATGGAACCTGAAGACAGGAACCGCAGCAGAGGCTATAGTAGAACACTGATTATTGACTTGCTCTTCCTGGCTTGCTCAGCTTGCACTTTTATACCACACAGGACCACCTGCCGAGAGGTTATACCACCCCCAAAGATCTGGACCCTCCCACATCAATCATAATTCAAGAAAATGCCCCATAGGCTTGTCTACAGACCAATATGGTGAATCCGTTTTCTTAACTGAGGTTACTTCTTCCCAGATGACTCTAGCTTGGGTATAGATCATACACACACACAAATTTCCATCATACCCTTTATCAATTACTTAAACAAGACTTTTTGCAGAGGACTAAAGATGTGGTTCAGTGGATAAAGTGCTTGCCTCATAAATGTGAAGACTGGATCAGATCCTCAGAACCTAAGTAAAGTCTAAGACAGCATTATGGGCCTGTCTGTAACTCCATCCTTGAAAGAGAGACAGGGATCTCTGGAGCAAGCTAGCTATCTACATTAGCCTTATCAGTGAGCTCTGAGTTTGATTGAGAGTCCCTAATTTGATGTATAAGATAGAGAGTCATTGTGGTAGTCATCTGATGCCAACCTTGGGCTACCACATCTATATCTACACATATGTACATGTGCCTGTACATATATAGTATACCCACACACATGTAAACACAGATACAGACACATATACACTACATACACATTCATACATAAAGATAAAATTTGCTGCAGAGTTTGTAAAATTAGTTTCTTTGGATAACAGATAGATGGTAGACACAGATACACATACACATGATAAATACATATACAACATAATAAAAATCTTGATGTAATTTTAAACTGTTTAAAAAATGAATAGAGCTGACAGGAACCAAGAAGGATGTCACTTTAATAATCATATTATTCTCAGACTTCCCTGGAAGGGAAGAGTTCCTTCCAATCTGATAATAGTCATCATGTAGCTCAGGAATACTGTCAACCTCACCCTCAAACCAAACCCACAATCTGTGAGGTACCTTATTACCCGTCTCTTGAGATGTCTGTGGTCTCTCAGCTCCAGTGGGACCCACTCATGTTACTGTTGCTGATGTGATCATTTCTCTTTTCCCATGGCAGTGGTCTTTTTTTACATTCTGTGTTAATCAAGGTACAAGAGTCACATGAAGAATGTGTGTGATAGCCCCGGGGATGTTCTCATTTGGGCCTGATAACTGCTATGAAACCATGCGATGCAGTTCCACTCAGCTATCCTCCCTACAAGCTCCAGCCTCAGCATCGCTTGGCACCTTTCTTCTCCCAGCTCTGCTCAGTTTCTCAGTGTTCTGTGTTCCTGGAACCCCCTTGTGCTTGAATTTATCTGGTGGAGGCAGTGGAGTCATCTTCTTTTGGATTTCTAGTCACTAGATATGGAAGAGCAAGTTAGCTTTCCACTGGGAAAAATTGTATTTCCCCATTTCATGAAACTGCTTCTTGAGAAGTGCAGTCAGTTACATTTTATTCAATGCTATCTTTACTAATTTTTCAAGTTAGCATGAAAATGAATGGGTTTCATTAAGGCATTTTTCATACGTGTATGTTATTATATTTTCTTCTAATTCATCCCCTATTTCTGACTGACCTACCCACCTTACTACCTTTTCTTTATGCAATTAAAAAACTCAGAACCATTCATAAGAGGAAAAAAATTCACTTTACATTCATATGGCAGAGTATGTTCTGCCTGCTTCATAACCTCAAGACATTTCAACTGGAACAAAAACCAGGAGAGGAGATTGGTGACCTCATTATTTCATTGGGCTCAGCTGTCTGCTTACTTGCCTCTTGGCTTTCTCATTTAAACTTGCTGGTATTGATATACAGCATCTACACAGATGAAATCCATTTGTGTAATAAACACCACACAGTTGAAACCATGCCTGAATTTTTTGTTTTTGGTTTTTCGAGACAGGGTTTCTCTGTGTAGTTTTGGTTCCTTTCCTGGATATCGCTCTGTAGACCAGGCTGGCCTCGAACTCACAGAAGTCCGCCTGGCTCTGCCTCCCAAGTGCTGGGATCAAGGGCGTGTGCCACCACCACCCAGCACCAGAGTATTTTTAAAAATTATTTGCGGTACTAATTATAATGAAATAAGTAAGAATGTCTTGGTGTAGGTCAGCCCACACAGTTCTAATTGTATTCCTGATAGTCATCACTATAATTTGTTGAATGTTACTTTAATCAAGTTCACCTTGTCCAAGCTTCTTCAACCTTGGCCCTTTTGATACTTGAGGCTGGATTTGTCTGGTTAAAAAGCTGTCCTGTATACTGTAGGATAAATATATTAATATGTCTGACCTTTATCCATTAGACACCAGTAGTACCTAACTCCCTTCTTAGGACAACCAAAAGTGTGTTTAGACATGGTCAAATGTCCCCCCAGTGGTAAAATACTCTTGCTTATAGTTATCACCATTATAGTTCTGACATTACTGCTCCCCAAATCTTCTAGTCTTGCTCTACATGCGTGTAGCAACTTTTGGTTTATAGTACCATAGCCAGCCTGAGATCTTCCAGACCATAAAAATCTAAAGCGGAGTTTCTCAACTTCTAAATACCAATTATCTAGAGATCTTGCTAGTAACCCAGATCCTGATTTGTTAGGTATGAGGTCAGACATGAGCAAGTTCTTTCTGTGCAAGTTTGCATGTGATGCTATGGGTCCAAGGTCCACACTTTAAGTAGTGGGGACATAAAAATGGTTCAGTCCTTTATGGCATCAAGCATTTCTCTGCAAAGTATTACTAGAGGGCTCTGGTTGCCCCCTAGAAGTCTTGGGGGTCGGGATTTAACATAGTCAAGTCTTCTTTTTGTTTATTCCAGGCTGTTGCTTCGAATCCCACTCTACTCCTTCAGCATGGTGCTAGTGGATAAGCATGGCATGGACAAAGAACGCTATGTCTCCCTAGTGACACCCATGGCTCTCTTCAACCTCATTGACACTTTCCCCCTGAGAAAAGAAGAGATGATCCTACAAGCTGAGATGGGCCAGACTTGCAACACCTGATGGGATGTTACAGTCTTGGTGGTTCCTCGTCTCTTTTTACATAGTGCCGTGCCTTACATAGCCCCCTTTACCTGGGAAGGCCTTAAAAATATCCTTGATGTACAGATTTTCATTTGTAATTTTTAAAGTCTATTTTATTATGTGCTTTCTTTGCCCTTAAAATTTGGCATAATGTTTTTTAAACTTTGAAATGTTTCAAAATATAAGAATATATCTACTCTTTCTAACTCTCCCTTTAGTCCATTGTGGCTGGTTAACTCTATAATTAGAAACTACAACCACACACATGCTCTCGGCATATTATTCATTGTGAAACACACTTTTCTTTGCTTTTATTGTTTATATAAGACTTTTGTTAATAAAATATTTTGAAGCAAACATACTAAAATTCACTTTTTTAAAAAAAAATCAAGCATCAGGTCTACTTGCTTCATATGATCAGTAATTTTAAAACTGTGATTTTTTTTTGTTTATTTTAAGAAAGGGAAACTGTAGTCCTGGCAAGAGATCAAGTGAGGTGGGAGAGCGCTAAGGCCCCAAGTGACAGAATAGCAAATTAATATAGTAATCTAAAAATCAAAAAATTAAACCTTTAACCTCTTGCAGCTAATGGTGTGAGAGTCTACAGCTAGAGAAAGTGTTGACTCCCCTTACTCCATTTTCCTGTGGAACAATGTATTTCCCTTGTATGAGGAATTGTAAGTAATCCAGAGCTGGTTTAAAGCATATAGGAAGATACACATAGGTTATAGGCAACCATAATGAGGTTTTATATAAAGTTACATATCCACAGATTGGGCTCTCCTTGAGTGTCCTGTAACCATTCACTTCTAGGGTCTGTGTGTGAAGGACAGATGGAACATTGTGGATCTCGGTGATTGTTGATGGGTGAAGCCTCAAACAAATGGACTTATCAGTCATATAGATGCTGGAGTCAGTTGAAATTTAGTATTGGAAAAGTACTTTCTCAGAGTCCTGAGAAATGTCTTCAAAGGCTCCCCCATTTCCTTCTACTCTCAATAAGAGATCTTATCAGAGATGCTTGAAGTATCCTCCTCCTCAATGAACATGCTATCAATGATAGAGAAATATCACAGAATACCACTCCTAGACAAAGAACTACAGGCGACTAATGGCTACTGAGAGAAGGAGAATTAGCTTCTCCTAGGGATGATCTCTCTAATGAGTTATCAATACAAAGTGGTCATCCTGAAACCATATAACATAAGCCGCACTAAAGGGACAGACTCAGCAGGTTGTATTTATATATTTATGCACACATGTGTAACAATAATAATAAAGAGGCCATCAATTAGAGAGGGAGTGAGTGGGGAACATGGAGAGTGTTGAGGGAGGGACATGGGGGGATTAGAGAGACAGCAGGGATGGGGGAAGTGATGCAATTATATTTTAATTAAATATTTTTAATTAAAAAAGAGAAGTCCTAGAAATGAAGGTGCTAGAAGCAGGAGTGTAAATACACTTGGCCTTGCTTATCCTTGGTGCCTATTACATCTGTGGATTCAATTAACCTTGGATTGAAAATATTCAGACAAAGCTACATGATGCCTATATTGAAATTGCAGAGACTTTTTTCCTCATTGTGTCCCAACCAATGAAGTATAAAAACTGTCTCCCTTGCCGGGCGGTGGTGGCGCATGCCTTTAATCCCAGCACTCGGGAGGCAGAGGCAGGTGGATCTCTGTGAGTTCGAGGCCAGCCTGTGCTACCAAGTGAGCTCCAGGAAAGGCGCAAAGCTACACAGAGAAACCCTGTCTCGAAAAACAAAACAAAAACAAAAACAAAAACAAACAAACAAAAAAAACCTGTCTCCCTTATATGGGGTACTAGAAGTAATTCAGAGATGTTTAAAGTACACAAGGGGGTATACATAGATTACAGGTAAGTACTGTACCATTTTATATCAGAAGTTGAGTAACTCTGGGGGTCCTGAAACCAATCCCTGAGTTTGTGTATGAAAAAGTATGATTGGCTAGTAGGGCTGAATTTTTGACTGCAACCCATCCACGGAGGTTTCCACTCACTGGATACACAACACATCCCTTTGTGGGGAGGTCAGCTTTACTTATGAAGCCTGCATTTGTATTTGTCAGTGGTTGAGCCTGAAAAAAATCACACCTTGGCATTTAATAAGGAGTTAGATTGTACTCCTAGGCAAACATTTCCAAACATTTCTGGTATTAGTTTGGCCCATAATCTATTCTTAAACAAAATAGTGAAATGATAAAAAAGTCCAATTTCCAACATATATTGGCTTAAAACAGGAGGTAAGTTGAACAATATTCTCACAGTAGATTAGGCAGAGTAAATGCCAACCCTTGAACAGATTTACACTCTATGTAGAAAAATTGACTGTTTTTCTCATGTATACTAAAATCCACTCTTAAAATCCTGCTTCCTTTATATGTATCAGATTAAAGTAAAAAGCACAAATAGAAGAGGAATGTCAAATGGTGATGAACTTTACAAAGTACCCTATGCCCATGGGACAGCCTGAAAGGAACTTATCTGATTTATTCAAACCAGTCTTTCTGGTTTCTTTGAAAGAGCATAGCACTTTGACCCTCATCCCCAAATATGCAGATTATTTGAAGACAAATGAATGACCTGTGATGTTTTAAAATTAAATACTCTTCAAGAAGACATGGGAAACACTTCAAAAAAGTTATCAATTGCTATCTTTAGAACACAGGTTTTTCCCTGGAAGTCTCACAGGATTTTTTAAAAAATACATTTTGAAATCCTAGAAAGAAACAGCTAGAGCTAGGGAGATGCATCAGAGCAATTGGTAAAGTGTTTGCTGCGTAAACAGGAGGACCTGAGTTCAGTTTCCAGAACCCATGTAAAAAGTCAGGCAACGAGGCTCACACTTCTCAATCTCTGGCTTTCACATCCAAGCATGCATATGTACATGTATTTCACATACAGCATGAACACACACACACACACACACACACACACACACACACACCTCTCACTACAAGCCTTCAACTGTTGGATGATGAGGGAGAAGAAAGACAGTAAGGTCATTCAAAGCACCTTGATCCAAGTCTAGGGTGTGGCTATCTATATTGGTCATTTGTTATTGCAATGAAATTACTCCAAAACTTAGTGGCTTGAAAAACAAGCATTTTATTATCTCACAATTTCTGTGGGTCAGAGATTTGGGGGGAGTCTGTAGTGAAGTCTCTGATGAAGCTGCAGTCACTTCATCTGGGATGTCAGTCATCTGAAGACCTGACTGGGGCTAGGCAATCTACTTCCATGGTGGCTCTCATGCCTGGTTCTTGGAAGATGCCACCGTTTTTGCCCACACGGGTTTCATTACAGAGTATTGCATTATTCTCAAAATAGGACAGTTGGTTTCTTCTAGTGGAAATGACGTAAGAGTGATCAAAGAAGCATTATCTTTTATGACAGAGATTCAAGAGATAGACTATTCTACTTTTACTGTATCCAATTTGCCACACAGGTCAGCCCTTTTCATCGTGGGAGGACAGTATAAAAGGGCATGGGTACCAAGAGGCAAGAATCACTGGGGGTTATTTTGCAGGCTAAATTCCACTGGCTACCATACTTCTTGGCAAATTCTTGATTGGAGCTATGCCTTCTTATGGCAATACAATTAGAAAGATTTTGGAATAATTAAATATAATTCTAATTGTGACTTCCTGATTTTGTAGACAAACTCCTGATTTCCTAGCTTCTTGGAAGGCCTTTTGGTAGTCCCAGGTAGTTCAGTGAGGTTTTGAAATCTCATCATGAAGTCTACATTTCTTCAGTCTTCTATTACACATGAAACTGAGACTACATAGAGCAGATTCTATTCTTTGAAACCAAGACTGGAGAAACAGATAGCAAAACTGATAGCTATCTTCAAACACGTATTTTTAAAACTTTGTTTACTTGCAATTCTATAATTCATAGACAATTTCAAGTACATTTTGGAGAAATATATTATTAGGCATGGTATAATGAATTGGCATGACTGACTTTTCCCCCCCTCAGTCTAGGTGGAGAAAAGGAGAAGGCATGTGTGGTGACTAATCTATAGGTAGATTATTGTGGTTAAGGCATGGTGGCAGTAAAGGTTAGAGAGATAATTGTAGCATTTATGCATCATGTGACTGCCCATAAGGACACGGGTCCATCTGAAAAGAAGTAAAAACAGTAATGTGACCGGCATATTGAAAGACTGTCATAACAGCTATTGATCCTAAGGGAGTTAAAGAATAAAGTAAAGATAGGGATGGAATGGCTTTAGGAAGAAAGCATCTTTGAAATTTGCTATGTTACCCGTGAAGGATGAGACTTCTCAGGAGACTGGCAAGAGTTGAGGCAGAGGTGACAAGTGAGACTAGAAGTTCACAGGGGAGGAAAGCTAAGTGGAAGTGAGTGGAAGTGGAGGGTGCTGAAGAGTGTTATGGGGAATGGGAAAAATCACAGAGGGCCTTTTTCCATGGACAAGGAAAGAATTACAGATTAAAAGAGAATGTGTAAAATGGGGAGAGACTTGCTATTAACTCTCAATTAAGATACATTAGCGTTTGGAAGGAAGGACACCTGTGGTGTTCCAATCCTCTTGCCAATGACAGTTCTAATCCTGGAAAACCATGTTTTGAAAGTTGTTTGAATGCACTGGAGATCAAACAAAAGCAAGAAGAGACTAGAAGAGCTCTGAACTTAAAGAATTCAAGTATAGAGTTGGGATGCTGCTCAGTGGTAGAGCATTTCTTCAACATGTGAAAGGCTCTGGGTTCAATCCTCAGCAACACTACAAAGAAAAAAATAGAACATTGTGGGAAACTCACTTGGCTTTTCACCATTTACTAGGTGTTCTCACTTGGAACTCAAGCAGAAGGTTGAAATCTTACTGGGTCGAGGGATTAGAAGACAGAGAGATGGAATGGCCAGATATGCTCAGAATTCAACTGAAGATACAGTAAAAGAGAAAAGTACAGGAGCAGCAGAGGACCTGCACAGAAATGCCACTCACATCCTGAAGTGACTCCTAAGCTGTGCAAGCAGATAGTGAGACACCAAATCATTTAGGAGGGAAGCAATGGTGAACTCCGTCAAGACTTCAGCACTTGATCAGTGCTGAAAGACAGAGTTCAAAGGTCATTTCATGTCAGCTTAAAGTGGCTCAGTGAACACACTGCACATCCACTGAAAATCCAGCTCCATCCCACAAAAGTAAAAAATAAGCCTGGGGATTAACTTGAAATAAAATACATAAAACAATACCTACAACCAAGCTTACACAATTCAAACTAGTGAATTATTTATTTTCTGAGAAAAGTTAAGTATGCTTTCAGAACAAGAATGAAAAATGAGAGACATTAGTTAACATTTTAGAAAGTCTCTTTAATATCTGGCATCAAAGAGGCTAGCTAGGCTGTGGAGCTCATGTGTGGCCTCATAGTTGGCACTATGGGAAGATGACTTAAATCGCTTTTACATTCCTAGAAATCTCTTGAAAATATATTACATCCAACTTTACCAAGAGCTTTTGGGAGGGATGGAGTTTAAGAACTCAATTGTAAAACCAGGTATGCCAGTGAAAGAAGAAAGCCTATAAAAGGCTCAAGTCTCACACCTGCTCGTGGTCACTCTTAACTGTATGTGGAGCACCGGTGGGCAAACATCAGTCTATTTGTAAATGAAGTCGAGCTCTGTTAGAAGGGGCCACGCAGAACCGCTATAGACTTGTGTAATTACTGTTTACTCCACAATGTGGATAAATGTGTCAAGAAGTAGACCAAAGAGCACATAAGAGGAAGAGGAAGAAAAAGAAGAGCAGTTATTTGCAGCAGTTATTTTGTTTGAAGTATCAGAAGAAAATTTGGCTTTAAAGATTACACAACAGTGTATACACACACACACACACACACACACACACACACACGCACGCACGCACATGCACACACACATGCACACGCACACCATGGAAAATAGAGTATTTTAGTTAACCCACCTAGGTAACTATGAATATTTTTCTTGATATGTTACCAAAAGTCAACAAGTGGTAGCTCCTTAAAGAGAAATAGCAACATGAAAAGTGTATTTTTTTGTCTGTTGCATTCAAATTCAAACTCTGAATGGGTCTTTTAGTCCAGCATGGTTTTTGTAACCTATGTATAGGTCAATTTCCTAAATATTGAATTACTGAGTTACAGTCTCTGAAAGGTCACTAAATTTTGTTACGCATATTTGTTAGTATCATCACCAATTTTATCAGAAAAGAGTGTAACTATTGCTGTCATATTCATAGCAGAGCAAGCATTTTTTTTTCTAAAATTCTCATGTACAAGATATAAGTTTTATCATTGCCAATAAACACTGTCATTTGTGTTTCCCCAAAGCAATGGGCTCACTTGTTTCCCCTTTGAACCAAGCCTGCCAAAGTCTCAAGCCTGAATAACCATGGTTTATGTGCCATTTCTTCTTCCAAATTAAATGGTGACACATACATTCTATTTTGTATGTACAGAAAATATTAAAAACATATGTACTCAAGGGACAAGATTCAGCCACCTTAATAGGTTTTACTGTGCCATCAAAGATATTCTTAAAAGTGGTGTTTCGTTGTTTTGTTGCTGTGAATGGCTGAAGTTGAAATACAGCAGCTTGATTTATGCTTAAAGAGCTTCAGTTTTGCACAATTAAAAACACCCATAAGGAGGATGGGTTTGACATTGCTAGTTCTAGAGAGGTTTGAGGGTACCCAGGGCTCTAAAGAACCAAAAGTTTACTGCTTCAAACTGAACACATTGATGAATAATATCATGCTTTCCTTGAGAAATGATCTCACAGTTCTATAGTGGTGATGAAACCTTTGGTAGAAACTTGGAACAAAACTTTGTTTGACATTTTCCCCCAATTCTGACAAGACTGGAGAAGTCTATCCCTAGTCGCTGTATGCTCTGTAGAGATCCACAGTGCAAGAGAAAATTCCTCCAAATTCGGTGTGTCTGTCCCTGTTCCCTGTGTCTCTTGACAGCGATTACACCCTTCAGTAAATTGATCACAAGTGGATAGTCAGGGTGGGCAAACTCTTTCAACCTGTCAAAACATCCAAACACTAACAATGCACTCACAATCAATCATCACCAGAAACCCCAAATATTTCCTCTTCTCCAAGCTTTACATACTTTTCACCAGCATTAGTGTTGGGATTTAAACAACAGACGTACAGCTGCACCCTAACTGCTGCCACACTGAGAGCAGGTGTTTGGAGCACAAGACCTACAGCCACCTTTGGTTTCATTTTTGTTTTGTTGTTTTTTTGTTTTCGAGACAAGGTAGAAACCTTGTAGCTTTGTGCCTGTCCTGGATCTCACTCTGTAGACCAGGCTGGCCTTGAACTCACAGAAATCCACCTGGCTCTGCCTCCTGAGTGTTGGGATTAAAGGCGTGCACCACTGCTACCTGGCCTACAGCCACCTTTGACCTACACATCATCTTAATGCCTTTTTGTGTTTACCTTGGGTGGTCATTGGAATGGCTTGAGATTCTTTAAAAACCACTGATGCTCAGGAATGATGATGTAGTATGCTATAGACAGACAGCACATCAATATAAAAAACTTCCAAGGGAAGCCAGGCAGTGGTGGCACATGCCTTTAATCCCAGCACTCAGGAGGCAGAGACAGGCAAATCTCCGTGAGTTCGAGGCTAGCCTGGTCTACAGAGTAAGTTCCAGAACAGCTAGGGCTGCAAGATAAACCTTGTCACAAACAAAGAAACATCCCAAAACAACAACAACAAAAACCAAAACCAAATGAAAATAACATAAACAACCAAAAAGCAACTTCCAAGGGAATGTTCATATGCAGCCTGTGGTGGCAACCTCTGTTTGGGGTGAAGTGAGAAGGTTGCTGGGTAGAACTGCTGATAAGAGCACATGTTTTTCCTTTGGAGAAACACTAATTAGTGCTTCTCTGCCTTGGACAATGCTTAGTTTCTACACTTACAACGCTAGAATTATGCTTAGCTCATGGAAAATGCAGCACTCATTTCTCCTTAGGAAAAAGGCACAGAAAAGTGTGAATCTAGCTTTAACAATTGTTTGAAATAGGGCCTCATCTAGTTCATGTTGGCCAGGAACTGACTCTACTTCCTCAATGCTGGAATTACAGGAATGCACATCATTCTTGGCTTATACACTGCTTAGTATTGAACCCAGAGTTTCGTGTATGTTAAACAAGAACTCTTACCATATGAGCTACATCCCCAAGCCCTAGCTTCTTTAATCAGAATCAATTTTACTGGTGGGTGTACATTGTGCAGATGTTTCCATTACATAGTGCCATTTGTGACGACGCACAGCAATTGATGTATTTGCTTGAGCCAGAAAACAATTTAATTTCTTTACATAGCATTTTGTAAATTTGGGGCTTTGCATCATCTCCTCTCCTCTCCCCCATCCTCTGCCCATTCCCTTCCCCATCTCTCCAGAAATGATACATTTCTCTGCAGAAGAATGCTGAAAAGCTTTCATCTCTGAACATAAACCAATTTCAATCTTTCTCTGAAATATATTCCAATGTGTCTCTTACTTTTGTGGAATTTTGTTTGACACTTGAGCAGGCTATTAGATGATTTGAACTAAAGATTGGCCTTATGCAAGTCAGGTGAGTTCTCAACAACTGAACATATTGTATAGCCTGCCCTATTTTCCCTGTTTATTGACATTGTCTCTCTAAATTCTCTAGGCTGTCCTTGAACTCAGTCTGTAGCAAAGATTGGCCTTGAACTTGTAATCCTTGTGCCCTAGTCTTCCTGAGTGGGAATGACTGCAGGCCTGTGCCCCAATATAAAGCATGAACTGCTAGGTTAGAGCGAGAACTTGGACTTCTTTTTTAGAAAACCAGAAAGGAAAAAAAATGTTAAGTGGCAGCAATGTGGACTTCGGAAAGGACTGAGTTCCAAAACTCTCTAGACCAAAGCTTCTCACACTTTGACCATCCTATTTGTTGCTGATCCCTGAACCACTTGTTATGGGTCATCAAGACAAGGAGGGTGTAGTGGGTAGCCATTCCAGCTTTGATCTGGAAGTTTCAACCCCCATTGAGGCTTCAGTAACTGTCACGCCTACAAGGCGGGGCCAAGAGAGGGCCCTGAAGACCCAAGATCCAGATGTGCCACCTTCTCTTGGTTCCTGGACCCTCGATGCTACAAGGTAAACCGAGCAGAGTTCTTCAGAGAACACCGCCGAACTGCGCTACGTCTTCCCCAGACCCTGCAACCTACCTATCCTTTCATTTGTAAGTTACACCACTAAATAAACCTCCCTTTTAACTACGTGGAGTGGCCTTAATAATTTCACCAATAGGAGGGCCTGCAAGATGACTCAGCAGATAAAGGAGCTTTTTCACCAAGCCCAATGACCTGTGAGTTCAATTGCTTGTTCCCACATGTTGGACGGAAAGAATTGATTCTCTGTTCTGTTAATCTTCTGACTGCCACAAGTGTGTCTTGGCATGTGGGTGTCCCCCTCAAAGGAATAACTAAAAGCAATAAAAAATAATCTAGAAAAGAAACTATAGAGCTTGCCCCAGAGCAAGTATTAGAAATGTCAATAAATATTACTTTGTTCATCTGGAAGTTTTGATAGCAAAGCTTTCTTAATGAAGGAGTCAGCACGTTGATTTAGATTCTGGTGGAAGCGCCTCATCTTATCCTGGATTAGTACTCCAAGAAACACTGAGGAGGGCTAGATGTGAGGTACTTGTTCCTTTGTCTCCATATGAACAGCCATGAAGCTGGAAATTAGGGAGGAAATGCAACAGACTTTTGCAAAAGTATGATGATTCTTGTTTTGGATTGAGTAGCCTCTGTCATTACTAGTTTTCTATAATATGACATGTGCAGTTCTGATAATTAGTTTTGCTAGAGGGTTTTAAGTTCTAGATAGGCAGTCTGAACTAAATAATGTCTGAGAAGTAATGGCAGTAAAGAAGACTATGTTTGTTAAAATAGCCTTGGCCATAATATGTCAGTCATCTCATAAGATAGTGGACTTGAGTGTGCCCTCCTGCTGAGGAGTCTGATGTGTTCCCATGCTGCTGAACTGTTCTTCTCCAGAAAGTTCAGAATTCAGTTTTTATAGTCACAAGTGACCGTCCCGACAGGTCCTGCATGGCTAGGACTTGATCTGACCAGGGAGGGGCATTGAGGGAATGAAGAAACACCAACAAACGCACATACAGAAAAGCTGGGATCATGTGGAATGTGCTCACTCTGATGGAGGACACCTACTACTCAACAATTCAGAACCTCAGGTGTTTATTATGCATGGCACAGGAGGAGGAGTTAGCTGATCTACATAGGAGAGTCATTTGAGAGGAGGAAGCTGCAGTTGCTAGTTTTTGCAGACTAGCCAATCATCCAGAAACACTCATACTTACTTGCACATACTGTCAACATTCACACTTAGACCAGAGGAAAGCTTTGCCATCACTCTGAGCATCATCAGGGGAAGGTTTTGAGCACTACCTTGGAGGCATTGGATTCCATGAGATGATTATGCTCATCAAGTCAAACAATATACATTCACTCAGGATTTCATCTGCTCTTTACACATTCTCAAGGCTTTCTTGGATTCCTTCACAGTCCCTCTTACTGTTTCACAGAAAGGGGAAGTATATCCATGTTGGAAGCATTTGCTTTGGAATGATCTCATAAGAATGGTATCACTCAATCACCTTTTAATGTTTTTGCTTCCGGTCTAACAACTAGGAGTTCTGCGATCTTTTTGTTAGCTTCCAGAAACAAGGGGGAAAAGCATCTAAGTAGTTAGGAAGGAACAGTGTTGATTCTAAATTTTAAAGTTATTTCTGTACAATACATAATTGATAACATCACACTGCCTCACTGACCACTAATAACTCATTGATTCATTCATTTATTAGGCATGTATTACCAATCAGCAAAGTTCACTGATCTTAAGGTGCAGATTTCTTTTCAGATTTTAACATCTTTGAAGTCGCAGTGTCTTCAAATAACATCCTTCTCAGTCAAAGTCCTGGTGGGAAACATGACAGTCTCAAAAGGGAATTAAAGAAGGCAATAATGAAAGGACTAGCTTGTAATGATGTGGACATGGGAAAAAGAACTCAGTAAGAGCTTTGGAAGCATTCAAATCCAGCAGAACCAAGAATCATCTATCCTAGGCTTAGAGGACAAGAAGAGGGCATGATTATGGGAACCTAGAAAGAACTGTGTGTATAGTTTCAGAAGTCACAGAGAGGAATAACAAAGGAACACAACCTTCAGGCCAGGAGGAAGAAAGCACTGTAAATAAAAACCCAACCTCTTTCCTCCTGTCCTCTGAGCTCCTGCCATTGGCTGAAAGTGTTCCAAACCAACCAAAACCCAGAGAGTAAAGGAGCAGAAGCACACAAGTTTGGAAAGTTTTAGAGAGTGGATGTGGAGGGACAAACCAAACTATCCAACATAGCTCATCCCTTTGAGCCCTTCATATCCACTCTATTTCTATTTCTTTGTTCTTTTTGTGTTTATATCAATCTATCTGCTATCAGCAAAAAAAGAGGAAAACATTCTGATATACTGATACACCTCAGGGCAATGACAAATAACAATAATGAACTTTGCATTTCAAAATGCTAGAAGAAAGTACGTTGAAAGTTTGTGGCATCTACTGGGTTCTTTAGTCCAAATAAAATCTAATTCCTCAGTACAGGGATCCCAAAATTTCCCCATCACCTACTCCCAGAGTCAGCAGACTACAGCCCACAGGCTGGCCATCTGTTTTTGCTAGGAACGTTTTAGCTGGGACACAGCCACACACATTCTTTCACAAATTGTTTATAGCTGTTTTCATGCTAGAGCAGCAGAGAGGAGTCATTGTGACAAAGACCATATGGCTCATAAAGTCCAATTTATCATCTATCCCTTTAAGAAAATGTTTAGTCCCTTGACTACTGTCAGTGAAGGGCAATATCAATCTTTTCATATTCCCACATGAACTGTAAAACTTTAGCGACCACCATTTTTCTCCATACAGTATTATAGCCAGGAAACAATACAGTTGGAAGAAAAAGCTAAGTAATGTAAAATGTCAGTGCTTCAGCCTCAGTTCTGTGACTAGCCATGGGGGCTGAGGTGATATGTCATTCAGATTCTCTTTGACTCTTCCTCAGCACTTCAACTAGATTGATTGCTTTATCCAAATGAGGAATCCAACCTTTCCCTTCTGGAATGGATGATTCTTAGTGGCCCTGTTTTGATTGTTTGCTTGTAGTTTCCAGTCATCAGGATTATAGATCAAAGTGCTAAGAAAAGTTCTCCTTAGGCAATCCCCTGCCCTGACTACCTGCTTCTCCTTGTAACCCTGTGTGTGAGCAACCCAATTTCCTTTAGATAATCATTCCACCCCCATTCTTTACCCAAATCAATTGAGTGGCATATGTTCAAAACACATAGACTCATGGAAGTCAAGGTTATGGAAATAAGTAAAGAACTTTTCTTTAGTACTCAATTAGGTTTAAACATAAGAGGAGCCATTCACAGCTCTACATTATGGTCCTTCACTCATGCCTTCTGGCGTTCTGAGAGACACCACCATACACACACACACACACACACACACACACACACACACACACACATATATATATACACATATGTGCCTCTGGTTTAAGGCGCACACTATATCATGAAGTTATTTCCTCATCCTCTGTTTATCAGCTGTTTCTACAACTGAGCTTTGAGCAAGAAGACATCAAACCAACAATTTTGGGATGATGAGACATGTGGTAAGACTAATAAATTTCATAGCATGAGCCCAAGGTGCACAGTCTTCACTGTAAAATGAGCTTCTTGGCCAGAGGTACGTAAGGTGTTCTTTTGAGTCTAAGTATGTGGTACATTCACACAATAGGGAAAATAGCGTACCTCTGCTTTAGGGCTACATTACCTTAGGGCTACATTACCTCTCTGATTTTTGTTAAGACTTTGATTATTTTTATACACAGAATCACAGGTTGAGCTTATCCATGTCAGTTCAGCAAATGCTCATGTCTTCAAAGACAAATAAATGTAAAACAGTAAGACTAGATGGCACATAATCAATCTTCAAGGACACACAATCCATCTTCCAGAGCTCAGAATAACTGAGAAGACAAAATGTTAGCGATATTAGGAAAGTGAATTTAATGAACAATACATTATCATTTGCCTAATGTCCAAGATGGCGTACATCATTAGTTTAGCATAAAACACCATTTAGAAGCTTAGAAATAAACATATTAAACATTTAAATATTATTATTACTAATTTTGTGCTAAACATGTTAAGGTAAGCAAGTAGGAACTTTGTAGCCAACAATTACAAAATAGCCAAATGAATGCAGACTTCCTATCATCTCCTGAGATTAAAACATTTGATTTCTCAGTGTTCTATACTTTGAATAGCTTATACATAAAAGCAAACTTAAATATATATATAAATATATATGCATTGCACTTAAAATTTTGTGAAGAGCATTGGTATCATGTTAATTGCACTTACTACAGGAAACATTGAAGTATCACATCACAAAAAGACATGAAAGAACCTTAAATGCATATTGCTAAGCAAAAGAAACAAGTCTATAAGAAATCTTTATGGTTTATGCATTTATCAAGGCAAGCAGTACTCTAAAATACAAAGCATGGACCTTATTAGAAAGTATTACCTTAAGTTAAAAATAATGTCCAAAGTCGGGCAGTGGTGGCACATGCCTTTAATCCCAGCACTCGGGAGGCAGAGCCAGGTGGATCTCTGTGAGTTCGAGGCCAGCCTGATCTACAAAGTGAGTTCCAGGACAGCCAAGACTACACAGAGAAACCCTGTCTCGAAAAACCAAAAAAAAAAAAACCTGTCCAAATATTGTGTCATTGATTCTAATAAGTGTGCCACCCTGATACAAACGGGATATCTAGGAGAAACTGTGGAGATGGACAATATATTAAATCGCCCTGTAACTTCTGCACAGCTTTTCCGTAAACCCAAATTTTCCCTAAGAAATAAAATCTATTAACTATAAGCAGGCAAAATAGGTCAACTTCTTACCAGAAAAAAAAAGTTTAGGTGAGTACATTGGCAAGTGAATGAACATGTGTATGGATGATTCAGTCTATAACAGAATTGGGAAAATTGCCCCTTTTATTTTTCCTGAAGACTAGGTCTAACTCTGTGGCCCAGTGATTCACAGACGTTCATGAGACGTTGAAAATGTGCCTTTCTTCTGCAGTCCACTAACCCCATGCTCATCAGTACAATGCTTACTCTGGGAATGGGACACTCAGTGCAGTCACAGAGCTGGGCCAGTACCTGAGCTGACGAGGTGATGCGTTTCTCAGAGCAATTGAATTTAATGTACTTTTGATGCTGATGACTGAACCCGGGGTCTCACACATGTGAGGCAATGGCTCTAACATTGAGCTCCAGCTCACGTCTTAAATTTTTTTTTGAGACAAGGCCCTCATAAGTTACCCAGGCTGGCCCCAAACTTATGATCCTCCTGCCTTACCATCTTGAGTAGATAGGGTTACAACTGTGCCCCACCACTTCCATTCTTACTTGTTTCTAAAAGAGAACGAATGAAAACGAAGTCTTATGGTTGTGCTTCATCAATTCCTATGCATTTTCACAAACAAGATTGAACTTTCTGATGTCCAAATAGAATCTGGGTAAGTATAAAATTATGTGGCAAGTGTAATCGGATTCCCTTTATTGGCATAAGTATATTTAACAACAGATAACACATAGATAGCTCTTTGACCTCCTGCCAGATTCTAATGACTTCAACTTTGTTTTAATTGTGTGCATCAATTCAGCCTCATTTAGAGAAAAGGGAAAACACAGATAACTTTCTTCTTGTGTTAAAATGTTTGATAAGAGTATGAGCATTTTGGCACTTACAGGCTATATTAAATATGAACTCAATTTCACTTTTCTAAGGATCCTTCTCCAGAATAGGTTGATGAATTCTAGTGAAGTAAATAAAGCGTAGTGATCATATTTGAAATATTATGGCTTACTCATAGTGACATGTTAGTTTGTGTTTTTGTGGGGTGTGTGTTTGACAGAATGTAACTTTGTTTCTGTAGATTAAAAGCGTTATCTTGAAAAATATTCTTGTGAGAAAGGTAGGTTTCATCAATATGTCATGGAGAATAAGGAAGGCCATAGAAAAAGATGGCTTTTACTCTGGGAGAAGATCTGAGGAAAGGGTAGTAAAGATAGGAAAGTTGGGTTGTTGGATTGCTAGCAGGTTCTCAATTTTATCACATAAACAAAACTGGGCCATAGTTTTTATCTTCAGCAAATTAAATATATTCTGTAATATTCATTAACAAATCAGTTGAAACATGAAATTCTGGCCTAAAGTAAATTGTTGCATTTGTTAGCATTCCATTTACTGTAATAAATACTTGAGATAGACAGGACTTGGAGGTTTTAACCCATGGTTTGTTGACCTCATTGCTTTTGGTTCTCTGGTGTGGGCCAGAAAATCTTGGCAAGAAATTATGGTAAAACTATTTACTTTATGGCTTAGATTGGGGTTGGGAAGGGGCCAGGATCCTAATAACCCCTTGTAACCTGAAGACGTCACATGTGATCCACTGTTTAAACTTTCTTTTACCTCCCAATAGTGGTTAATCCTTTAACACATGGCCTTTTGGGGGACATATAATATTCAAACTATAGTATGTCTCATAATATGTATCTTTTAAAATATTTGTTGTACACTGGGGGCACTTTATTGTATATAGAATGCTTAAGATCCAACCCAGCATCTAATACAAAGAGTTAAAGAGATTATAAATCACAAAGTGTTAAAGTTATTCATTTTTCCACAGTAGTTTACATTTTGCAAGCCATATTTTATGTACATTGATTCATTATGTATCTTCATTTTTCAAAAATTTATTCATATCTGCATACATGTGTGTTTCATAGTATGCATGTGAAGGCCAGAGGATAACCCTTGGGAGTCACTGCTTTCTTTCTACCATGGGTTTTGGAGATGGAACTCATGTCATCATGCTTCTATTTCCTGAGCAATGTCATTGGCTCAGTATTTTAGCTATTCTAAGGTAGACTATTTCCCATTTGACAGTCAAACAGACCAAGGGCTATTTTGGATAATTAACTGACTTCGATGATTGGTAAGTAGTCAAGACTTGAACTTAGGTCCTCTGAGACCAGGGTTAAGGTTTTTTCACTTCATCCTGGTTGCATTGTGCTGTGTTTTGAACGTGACATGACCCCACAGGCTTATGAGTTTGAACACTTGGTACTCAGTTGGTGGTGCTATTTGGGAAGGTTATGGGATATTTAGGGGGCAGAGTTTATCTTTTAAATACAGCATTTATCAAATTGTAACTCTTTTTGCAGTGGAATAATGCTTCAGATAATCTTTCCTAATTCTTAATATGTCACAACATTCCTGATTTTCCAGTATATATTTGTACATGCTGTTTCTTTTCTTAGTTCAAAGGTCATAAATGGCACTATTGTTGAAGGAAAGGTCCTGTTAATTTCTAGCGACAGTGTTCAGATCAATGTGAGACATATTGTATGGAAAAAAACAACACTGATCACAACTTAAAATGCTCCAGTTTCAGAGGGTTTTTGGACTTGATATTTCTAACACCTTTATTCCTACAAGTAGGGCTTATCATTATTTCTTCCAAGGCTTTCTTCTTTCCAGCCAAATATAAACTGTGGAGTATCAGAGGATTGCATGACTCCCATTACTGTGAATCAGGTGAGTGCAATTCATTTGTTACCTACTTAAGTATGTAATTGTCATTAGTTGTATATTAATGACCTTTTAAAGAAAAGGAGGTATAGGATGTTCCAAACTTTCCTTGTTTTTGTGCCCTAGGAAATCTACATCCTCATTAGTAAGTACAGTGATAACAAAATGAGTGAAATAAGAGATGATCATGTTCATATGTTGCAAGTGCTATTTATGCATTCAAGGATAAAATCAAGCTTTTAAGATTATCTGTCTCCTCACAACATTTTTGGTTTATTCATGGGAAAATTGAAAACTGGAATCTCCAAATAAGGAGTGAAATATTCCAGGCAAGGTTGTCTTCTATTCTCCTGAAAAGCTTATCACCTGTCTAGGGCTATTACTATAGTATTACAGAAGGTTGATTTCTGTTTCAATTAACAAACATTATGTACATTTAGAAGGATATGGTATGGTGTTTTCATATATATATATATATACACAAATTAATTATCAAATCAATCTGTTTGGCATATCTATCACATTAAATATTTATCATTTGTCCTGAGAACATTAAAACTTGTCCTTTAGTTGTTTTGAAATAATACATTATTATTAACTTAGAAAGAGTATTTTTAAAAGACCAATTTGCAAGCACCTTCAGAATTTTTTTTATCAGTGTGGGCTCCAGTTTTCCCTTATTTTTAGTTGTGAGTTGGGAATAGTGATTTTTTTTAATGTGCATGAAATAATTTATTGAGTGCATTGACTAACAATAAAGAATAACATATATGAAAACTTAAATTTTATCTGTAGTGTCCACAAATTTCCTAGAAAGCATTGACACTATTGTCCAACTTAAGTAATATCTCTCTGTCAATTACTTTTAGTTTGCCAACATTCTCTCCCTTCTTCAGTTTTCATTCAGATACCCTAATAACCATCAGCGTTGTGACTATAACAGTGATGAAGAATCACTAGTCTTAATCCAGGGGATAGCTAGCCTGCAAACCACAGCTGTGCAAACTAGACTAAGCCCTCCTTATAGGCTTATGGATGACGTAACCTTTAGTTGGTTATTTTGTTACTTGTAGTTGAAAGTAGTCTGAGTGTTGCAATGATGTCTCATCAACATGTACTGGGTACAGCAGTCAGAGGGATACTGCCGAAGCACGTGATACTTTGTCAGTCTTCAGCTCATTATTCTCAGTAGTCCCCATTGCATTCCGTCCATGACCCAAATCCCTAGTTAAGACATGCAAATCCATACCCGCCCTTGCTCCATCTCCTCCTTCCCCTCTCACTTGGAAATGGTGGCTTTTAAAAATGCTTACTGATGTAACCCTGTGATGTTATTTTTGTATTCTTTTGACTTATTTCACATATCGTTTTGATTACCTATTCTCAGTCAAGCACTGGGGATACAGCTGTGCAAATGCATGGCTTCTGCCCTTACGAACCTTACATAGTGGGCAACAGCACACTTGGGCACCAAAAGTTTCATTACATGAGTAATTGAATGTAATTGTGATTGGTGCAGTGAACGGGAAATGAAGGCAGGCTTCTGTGACCTAGTTCAGCACAGGATCTAGAAGACTTTCCTGAGAAAGTAGCACTCATAGCATTGAAGATTTGGATGACTTATGGGGACAGGGTTAATGCAAACAAGAAAGCACATAAGGTGGTTAAAGAGAAAGGGAGGAAGCAGAGAGGGAGACACAGCTTGGGATATGCTAGAGAAAGGGCAGCGGCCTTCTTATGCTGGACCATCTACAGTAATTTAAACTTGATTTTCAGGCCAATTGAAAGCCCATGGGAAGTTGCATAGATCACTCCAGGGATGGACAGATATCATCTCTACAATCACAGACAAGTACAGTCATATGCTAATGCTAGATGGTAAATTTAGGTCATTAGATCAAGAGTGGTCACTAGACAGTTCTTTTGACTTTTCTGTATAGTTGGACATTTAAAATACAATTTTGAGATGAATCATTCTGTTTCTAGTGTGGAGGCTGGAATAACTGTAAAGAAAACAGCCAGAGAGACATCGCAGCTGTAACATACTTTCAGCATGACACTAATTACCCAGGTTCAGTCCCCAGCATCTATGTGAAGGGGTATAGAGAGGATTCTACATGTGTATGCAACGCACACATCATATATACACACAATAGATAATAATAAACAATTCAAAAGGATTAAAGCTGAGATACTACTGAAGGAGTCATGGAAAGCAGTGACATTAGTTTGGACTTGAGTGCTATCACAGGGATGAGGAAAGTTAAGAAGTAGACTCAATATGATTCCCTGACTGATTCTGGGCAAAGGAGAAGCAAGAAATAAAAATCATTCCACGATGCCTGGTTACTGTCACAGGTTAGAGGATGGGTGCCCCTAAGTACTGAGATGGGACAGGCTAGAGCAAGAAGACAAGAACAAGAATGATAGCAGAGTATTTAGTTTGAATGTATTTTCAAAGAAGCTATCCTGAGATGTCATACTGGTGGTTAGATCTAGGTTGTCATCATATAATACAGTTATAGAAATCGATCTTCAAGAAAGGGAGTTTTATTTGAGAGTGAATGGAAAGATAGAATTGTACTACACACACACACACACACACACACACACACACACACACACACTGGGCAGTATCTGGTATATCGAGAGAATAAAGGAAAAGATTATACTTTTATTGAAGAGAGAAGAAATAACACAGATTGTCTTGGAAGCAAGTTCATATGACTGGTAATGTCTTTGGGGAGCTGGCAAGCTTGGATTGGTGATCAGTGGCAACTGCTAAGTAAATTTTGTCTTAAAGTCTTAGTGGGTCATTTGGTCGCCTAGGGCTTGCAAGGCATCCTATGAAACAGGTATTTGTGACCTACGTGTTTTCCCCTATGATTTCTTAGCTCTGTTTACTTGGCTGTGACAGGAATAACTAAAGTGGTTTGATGGATGTTGTCTAGGGCTGAGAAAAAAGGTCTGCACTGGACATGCAAATTTTACATCATAAGTATATGTTACCATGAAAGTAGGTGAGAAGTGAGGAGAAAGAGAGCACCGAAGAGTCCAAATGGTAACAGTTATGCTGAGAACGATCAGAGGCACAAGAGGAGAAGCAACTCGTAACTAGAAACAGAAGAAATCCGGAGTGTGTGATTTGCAGACTTCTGTTGGTGGGTTTTGTATTGTTCTGATCTCTTTCAGAAACCCAAGCACCTATAGGTGCTCATTTCTCATATCCATATCTACTTCTGTAGGGAGGATGCATGAAAGTGGATGGCTGAGTAAGATTTATATCTCATTTTCAATTCCAAAGTGTTTGCTGTTAAAAAGAGAAGATTGCTGGAGAAGCATTAAACATAGACGGCTTGCCCGTATTTCCTGTGGTTTCTGATCTATTTAGTGTATCTGGGGTTCCTGTTAAAGAAATACCTAGAAAGATGTTGGATTTCATGAAACCATTGTAGAGAGAACTGCTTTGAATTTGATCTGAACACAAAGGTTCATGCTCTTCTTGGGTTTAACTTGTAAATTTAAGAATTATTTAACCACATTTTCTTAGTGAATAAACCTACTTTGTTGTATCTACTCCAGAGACTGGCTTCACCATCACCACCTTCTCACATCCCCTAAAATGTCACTGAATCCAATCATGCTTGAAGATGATTTATTTTTCCAATGTGAGAAATAGTACCAAGCATATAGTTTTCTTTTCTGCATAATGGTGTGTGAATCCTTAAGAAGTACCGTATTTACTGAGCTATGATAGACTGAGTTTTCTATAGATGACCTATTTTTGAATAATGCTGGAAATGGCTTGTGTATTCCCTTACTATGAAGAATATTAGATACATTCTTAAATGAGTTTTCAAATTTCAAAACGTATCTAAAAACATGTAGCAACGAAGTAGAATGAATCTGAACATGGTTTTAGTTCTCCCACTACTGACATTCATTGGTTAGATTGTAAAGGGTTTGCATGTATCAAAATGAAGAAATGAGCTATAAGGAACTGAATCTGATTCCATAACATCTGGAGTATGTGTATTTTTGGTGCATGGGGTGCCATTGAGATAGGGTCTGGCTACATAGCCCAGGACTGCTTAAAATTATCTATGTAGCCAAGGCTCACCTTGAATTTCTGATCCTCCTCCCTCCACTTCCAAAGTGCTGGGATTACAAGTATAACCTACCACATCTGGCATCGACCATGTATGTTTATGTTTAAATAATCAGACTATGATTTTTCTCTGCCATGTGATCATCTATCCACCATGATAACATAGAGTCATGTCAAAGTTGCCTAGGAGCTAAGTCCAGACTCAGTCACAGCCTCTGCATGGCCTTGGACAAGTTATTTCAGTTCTCTCAATGGCAGGGTTGGAACCCATAAAATAAAGAACCAAGCTTGGCAACCTTCTGGATTTAAATGACTTTGCTTCTAAATTTGGTAGCTTAGGCACCAAAATGACAGGACTTATAATGGATTCAACTACTGGCCTCTGTTTCACCCCACCATTTCTTGAACACTCGCTCTTGTCACTGGCATCACTGTGAGCAAGGCATATTTCCTTTTTTATTGATTTTGGACTTAGCAATATGGCTTCCTTTTGACAAATGAGGTATACACACTTACGTGATTGAGCAGTGTGACTTTTCCAAGTACACCTCTGCCATCACCACACTCAGGCTATTCCTTTGGTTTAATGAGGATGAGAAATAAGCATCTGATTTAGATCCTCAGGCCTATAAGGAGGAAGCAGAGCTTTCCTAGCCAACCTTCATAGACATGAAAAAATTGGTCTTCATTTTAAGTCATTGACTTTTGGTGTGGTTTGTTACTTGCCATTATAATAGCATAAGCAGATAAGAACTTGAGTAAAGAGAAAATGAAAGAGAGAACATGGAGTTCCTGACTCTTTCCTGACTCTTTCCTATAGCAGCACGAGAGACACACACTGGAGTAGCTCCCTTTTTACTTAGCTAGTGAACAAAATGTGAAGATATAAATTGATTGTCCCTTATTTCTTATTTCTTTTTACATAATGGCTTGTAATATTAGACAAAATAATTTTTGTCACATAGTTCGATAGTTGCTAGTTTATCAGCAAGATGACCTTATATTCCAATTTCGCTACACACATTCTAGTTTGTGTCTGTTTTAGTGCATGCGTGCATGCGTGCGTGTGTGCATGTGTGTGTGTGTGTGTGTGTGTGTGTGTGTGTATGTGTAATCATGTGTAATCATTCAGCTCTCTTCACTTTCAAAAGGAGGCTGAATTAGAGGATGAATTCTGCAGTTACCAAAACCCCACCAAGACATTGTAAAACATTACCACCTCCATCCTGTTGTTTGCCACTACAAATGGATTCTACCCCATCTCCCAAACCATTCCCAGCATGCCTTCTTTACATCACAGGCAGTCCCAGGATAAGCAAAGTGGCCAGTATCTCTCTTTGTTATTCTTCAAGCAATCTACCTTCTTGGTGTTCCCTTCTCTTCTCAAACTGAAGAAACCTTAAGTAACTTGGTTGGGAAAGGGTTGAGGACCCCTAATCTCAATAATATTTTCCAATAAGCTTGTGTCATTTCTGTCGATATAAAGCCTATGAGCCATTGCACAGTTTTGCTTGTTGGCAAGATGGTGTGGTACACTTCCTATCGTCTACTCAGGGAAGCCTGAGTAAGTGAACATATAGAAGGATATGGTTTTTAGACAATCAGCAAGATCCTAAATGTTCACAACACTGACATAGCTCCTCTCATGTCCTAATACCCTTAGGTGAGAAATGACAGGGAAACAAAATTTTCAAGGTCCCAGTCCTTTGCCGAGAGAAAACAGCAGGCAACTAGAGATGTAGTTCTTGCAGAATTGGTCCCTTCAGAGCCTACATTTTGCCATGCTGGAACGCAGCATGAGAACTCCCTCTACAGATGTTCCAGGGTTGTCAACCATCTTTTGCCAAAGGCGTTGTTCTTCCCCACGAGAGTCCATCCAGTCTACACTCTTCCCATGGCTGAATCCTGAAGAAGGGAAAAGGGGGTACAACATTTCAGACAGGAGGTCAACCTTCTAGAAGGCAAGTAAGAGTTCCTGAGGGGAGTTTTTAAGTAGAAATCCTCTTGTTGGCCTCTTCTCAGTTCCCATATCTAGTGAGAAATGTTCAAATGAGTCAGTCTATTGAAGCCTGCATGACTTCCTTCTGCTTAGGAAGGAAGAGAAATCAGAATGGCCCCTGATGTCTCGTTTCCTTCCTACTGTGATAGCCTGGCAGAGAACCAATTCATCTAAACCAAGTTAATGTGAGTTCACAGGCTGGCCTCAGATATGAAGATCTCTATTTCTAACATAGCTGCTTCTCTGACCCTGGAAGTTTCAAGTTTACTGACATACGTATCCCCTGTTCTCCTTAATCTATAAAAAAAAAGCTTCATGTAGATGGGATCTTTCTCAACCAAAATGTTGACATGGCATATTTGGGGTGACTGCATGTGAACTTCTAGTGATAAAGCATTTGACAACTGTAATATGTCTCCCCACCTAGTTCACACATTGTGTTTTATATATATATATATATATATATATATATATATATATATATATATTCTGAGAGTTTATTTTCTACCAGACACTGTTGGATGAAAAATGTATATTGACATAAAAGAACAGTGAAATGACCTGAAGAATAACCGAAGACAACAACAACCACAACAGATCAGAAAACTAAATATAATCTACTAAAGACTGGGGAACTCAAGTTTCATTATTCTCACTTAATGTGAGTGAATATTATCCAAGGAATTAATGCTAGACGTTGTAAACAAACAACTTTAAATGGTAAGTGCTTAACACCATGCTTAACAAAGATCTATCTCTGGTTATGTTTGCAGACTAACAAACTAGAGCCACATTATCTAGTGTTGTTTCATTCATGCACACTCTTTCCTCTACCAGAATGTTGTTTGTTTTGTTTTCTTTTCTTTTTTTAAAATTTTATAATTTAATTTAATTTTACATATCAGCCACGGATTCCCTTGTTCTCCCCACTCCTGCCCCCCCGCCTTCCCCCCAGCCCAACATTGTTATATTTTATGACATGAGTTATATATTTTCATTCTGTGTTTAGTTTTCTATCAACATGACACACTCAGGTCATTGAGAAAATGCATCCATCTGATTGGCCTGAGGGCAAGTCTGTGGGGAAGTCTCTTGACTGATGATTGATGTGGGAGGAAACAGCTCGCTTGGGGGCAGTGCCAACCCTGGGCAGGTGGTCCTGGGTTATATAAAAAAACATGCTGAGCAAGCAAGTAAGCAGTATTCCTCTGTGGTTCTGCTTCAGTTCTGCCTCTATGTTCCTGCCTTGACTTCCTGCCCTGATTCACCTTCATGACAGACTGTAAATAACAAGCTGAAATAAACCCTTTTCTCCCCAAGTTGCTCCTTGTCATTGTCTTTATCATAATAATAGACAGCAAACTAAGACACATGGCTTGTATGAACAATGTTGTCTGTAGAGAAAATGTGGTTTCCTTTCAACATGATCACTGTTGAGTTGAAGTTCTAAAAGAGATGACGTAAAGGCAACCTTATAAGGCCTTCCTCTCCTATCACAAGTCTGTGTTGTCTTGATTTTCACCTGCGCAAAACCTGAAGACCCAAGAAAGTACTTGAAATTGACTTGCATGAATGTATTGAAGATTTTTCCATGAAAGGATCAAGTATAAATATAACACTTGCTCAACTTTAAGCAATGTAAACTACCACAATAACACTTACATTTTAACAGTGATCAGATCTCCATCTAAAAGAATGAGGCATCTGTGTTACTTCAGGAGTTAGTTAGAGCTCAAACTACATGAAAGTCTACAACACATCACACCTGTACCAGTCATGCTCTTGCCCATGCCCAGTCATAGGTCAGCTCCAGCTCGCCCAATTCCTTACCACTTCCAGAATTTAACCGGACACCTCCTAGAAAGATGTTGCTGGAAAAGGCCTCCTTGTCCCAGATGGTGAGTTCTAGGCAAACATTCTTTATATCCTGAGGATACAGGCCACTGAATATGAATGTGTGATTCCACTGAGGATTAACACTCTTTTTTACAACCGCAGTTTTGTGCTTGGTGGCTTTGTTATCATCAGGAAGCAGGTAGCTGTAGAAGGAAACACAATCACATTAGTGGGAAAGTTTAAAAAAATGCTATCTTTGAGTTGTCATTTGGATTTCCTACAATTCAACTGTGCATGAATGCAATGTGCATAGTTGGTGTTCTCTTCCTGATTCTTCTAAGCTTAAATAATATCTTATTTGGAGGAATGACTAGTGCCGCAATAGTAAAATGACCTCTCTCCGTTTTTTAATATAATTTTGTCTTTCCAAACCCTTCCAAATATTTGGTTCTCCATCTGGGGAAGAAAAGACCTGTGGTGGTAGCCACTATTGAGTGTTTCACTTTTTATCTTCTTGGGTCATCTGTAGGCTGATTTGAAGGCAAGGTGGATAGTTCCTGGCATGTTTTCAGCTTCTCACCTCAAATCCTGTGTGTCCCAGGTTATCTGGTTCTGTTTGAGTTTTCTCCCTTATGTTCAGAGCACCTAGAAGTCACTGAAGAATGAATGCTTGAAGGGTAATTCTCAATCAGTGGGTTTTAGAAAAGGTTGGTGAGTTCCACAGGTCTTCACAGGATACTCCTGAGGAACATTACGTGGAGTTCTTGTTGTTTTCCCAGTGGAACTGAACCCTACAGTGATAACCTTCCTGTTAACATATCTTTTTAATCTGCTTCCCTCTGTCTTTTGCTTCATGGTCTATACTCTTTCATTGATGTTTCCTGGAAGCCTCTCTCTGGTAGACTACCTGTGCCCTAGGTCATCTCTATTGTGTTCAAATTGTAAGTCCGGAAGACCTTTGTGCCTTCAGGAAACATGGTTTAGGGAAGAAAATGAGTGTGTAGATGGAATAAGTACATGAAACAATTATGAAAAATACAAGTAAATGGCCCAGAGATAAAGAAGATAATTGGGTCATGTGGTATTTTATTTACTATATTGGTCAGCACTAGTAAGTAGGACAATGACATAGTGCTTACCTAGCAAGGGCCTGGGTTTGATCCCAGCACTACCACCAAACGGGGAAAAATTAAGAAATTAACCAGAGAATGCTATTATCTCTCAATCTCCATTCTCTTTTAAAATTCCTGGTTTTTATTATTAGCATATTACATTTTCTTTTATCTCAATTCTTGTATTTCCATCATTAAAATCCCCTGGTTCTACATTTGGGCACATGTTTTCCCAGAATTAACACCATAAAGCTGTCTTGCAACTCATATAGCCACAGGACTAGGTTCTGGTCAATAGAATACAGATAGCTCTATGAAAAAGTTATGGGAGGCATCCTATGAGCTTAGACTTGCCTAGGATAGTTGAACTCTGTATAGCTAGGTATCCTGGTCCATGGAGAAGATGCCATAATGATATAGAAAAACACCTTCATCCCTGATAATCAGGATGTTTCCACATCTACCCTAGATAAATTACCTTCAGTCATTGTTTACGTGTAAGAGAAAATGTCTGTTTAATTTTTTGTAATATTTATTTTTTGTTGTATGTATGTATGTGTGGGGGCATGCCGTGGCATAGATGTGGAGGCCAAAGGATAACCTGTAAGAGTCAGTTACCATTTTTTTTTTACCAGGCGGGTTCCAGTCATCAAAACTGGCTCATTGGGTTTGGTGGCAAGCCCGTTTCCCTTTACTTGCTGAGCCATCTTGTGGGACCTG
This sequence comes from Peromyscus nudipes, assembly GCA_902168325.1. Taxonomy (NCBI): domain Eukaryota; kingdom Metazoa; phylum Chordata; class Mammalia; order Rodentia; family Cricetidae; genus Peromyscus; species Peromyscus nudipes. The sequence goes on along the minus strand of CABHPH010145680.1, from coordinate 11,350 downwards.
ATTTTCTTAAGCCACAAATATTTCAGTTCATAAGCAGAGCATATGTAATTATGTAATTTACATATTTCATAACATTACCAATATGTCTGTTCTTGCTTGCTCGCTGGCTCTTTGAAAAGATACCTCAGTTCATTTTTAAGGGTATTTATTTATTTATGTACTTATTTATTTTTCTGTGTATGACTGTCTTCCCTGCATGTATGTATGTCTATGTACTATGTGTGCAAGCAGTGTCTTTGGAGACCAGAAGAGGGTATCAGATCTCCTGAGACTGTAGTTACAGATGGTTGTGAGGTACCATGTGGGTGTTGGGAACTGAACTTGAGTCCTCTGCAAGAGCAGCCAGTGCTCTTTACTACTGAACCATTTCTCTGACTCCTTGCATAATTTTTAAATTGGCTTAATAGTTAAGAATTCATAAGAGAATTTACTGTTTTTTAAAAGAAAGAATGAAGCACTATTCTTTATTATTTGTGCCTCATAAATTCTCAACAAGAAAATGTAAAAACTGTTCCAGACAGTATTAAGTCATCCCTGGAAGGTCATAATAGGGCCATAGGACAGGAATAATATTCTTACCATACAAGACAGTAAGGAGCAGAGTCCTAAACTGGATGCTGGGTCTCTTGAGGTTAACTACAGCAGCATGATTCAGAAAAAGCGTTTCTTTTATGCTAACGAACACAATTCAGCAATGTGGAAACCCTAGTCATCTTACTCTCTTCAATATATGGTTTACCAAACTTAAAACACACGAGAATAAAAGTATGATTCATTTCCTTGTGGGAAAATACACCCATGGGAGGCCTGCTCCTTTCTGAATGGAGACAGAGGAGTAGATGGAGAGGAGGGTAGATGGGAGGCGGGGGTGGTGGTGGGGAGGGAATGGGAAGAGAGGAGGGCAGGGAAACTGTGTTTGGTATGTAAAATAAATGAAAAAAGTTAAATAAAATACAATTTAAAAAAGATTATACATGAAAAGAAAAAAAAAGCAAGATCTCACTCTCTGCCCCCTGCTGGCCTGGCACTTGCTACATGTAGCCCAGGAGGGACACAAACTTATGATCTTCCTGGCTCAGTCTTCCCAGTAGTAGGATATCAGGCACTACCATCAGGCCTGGATCATTTTTCAAAGAGGCAACATCTCTGCCTTGAAGACTCACGCTATGGCTTGGCATCATGGAAACTTGCTTTCCTTCCTATGTTTAATGGTGCTCTGTGAGGTCAGTTATATCTGTTTTTCAAAGAGCAGCATTTAATCCTTGATACATATACATTTGAGTGTTTGCTTGAATTAATGAAAAAATATCCTTTTAGCCCAAGTTCTTCTAATTGCATGAGAAAAGTCTACGATAGTCAGAAATGAGAGAGACTTGCTATTTGGATTGCCTAAAATGAGCAAGAACATCCATTTAAAGGGCAATATTCCTTCAAAAACTGCCATTTGCTCCATATAGCAGCAAATGTGTATCAGGTAGTCCTGGAGCCTGCCTCAAACACTCTCCAGGAAAGATGCTGAGATTTCTCGGCATTTTGCAATTTTCCCCAAGAGAGCAAACCAGCAAGTATTTAATATTTTGGTTGCTGCATCAAATGAAAACAAAGAAAAAATGAAAGTAAATTATACATAGAAAATCATGCTTTCTTCTCTTTGGAGAAATGAATCTCCTGGGAAAATCTTCCAGCCTTCAGGATGAGAGTGATCCTCACAGTGGCCCTCCAGAAATCTGCTGGCGACACAGTGAAAGCTAGAACAGCAAGCCCGCTCCATACTCAGATTGCTTTAGATGCAAGAGCAAGCACTTAAGGGTAGCTTTTCCAAAGAACGTGCACTATGCAGAACGGGGGGCTCTCACAACTCCCATTGTCTAGTGGATCACAGCTCCTTTCACCATCCAGTAAGTGGCATCTGTGACGAGCTAGAACAAAATTACCCCTTCACGAAGCTGTCAGAAGTGCCTCCCGATTTCACTGCTGTCAGATTCTTCGCGTCTTTGATGAACACTTCAAGTATTCCGCCAGAGATGACAGGTGACTCTTTCTTCTTTCCCTTTTTAAAGGTCTTCTTTCCTGCACGAACCAGCAGAGAGGAAGTAGAAGGGATCAGTGATTCCACTTCACAATTTACAGAGAACATCTACAGTTACTTCATTTTCTGGTAATCAAGCCTTTTTGTATCTATTATATCACACACACACACACACACACACACACACACACACACACACACACACGTGCATGCATGCACACACAAAGCTTCTGGAAAGGAAAGATGTAAAGCTTCTAAAGGAATAAAATGGATCCTGCCTGGAACACCATCCTGATTTTTTTTTTGTTTTGTTTTTCGAGACAGGGTTTCTCTGTGTAGTTTTGGTGCCTGTCCTGGAACTCACTCTGTAGACCAGGCTGGCCTCGAACTCACAGAGATCCACCTGGCTCTGCCTCCCGAGTGCTGGGATTAAAGGCATGCACCACCACTGCCCGGCGCCATCCTGTTCTTACTGAGAAAGAGCTATGGTGAAAGCCAGACCCAAGCACCAGAGCTCCAGGAGAGACATTTCTATAGCTTGGATATTTTAAACTGACTTCCAAAGGGTATATTCAATAACTCCCTTTTTACAAATTGTCAACTTCAGACAGGGTCAGTTCTAGAGGGTACAGCCTAGATTCAGTTACATTTTGTGGTTGGGAGAAAACTTTTTCAACTTCAATATTTATTCTGATGTAATAGGTTCAACATGAGCAATAATCACTCATGACTGGACCTTTATTTAATATTCTTTGACATACCTTACATATATGAACCTATTTAATACTCACAATGCTTTTGCTTTTTTAATTGTTTTCCTTTTTCTGAGATTATGATATAATTATAATTATATAATTATAATAATCTTCCTCCAAACTCTCCCATGTATCCCTCCTTGCTCTCTTTCAAATTCATGGTCTCTTTTTTCATTGGCTGTTATTACATGCATACATATATATTCCTAACTATAACCTGCTCAGTCTGAATAATGTGACTTGTATGTATGTTTTCAGGGATGACTATATGGTATTGCCATGAATGGGAAAATAAAGGAAGCTGCCTAAGAAGATAATGAAAGGAGGAAGAAAAGAGAAATTTCAAATTGATTTTATCTGAATTTTCCCTTTGTTTTCTTTCTTTCTTTCTTTCTTTCTTTTTTTAAGATTTATTTATTATATATACAGCATGTATCCCTGCAGGCCAGAAGAGGGCACCAGATCCTATCACAGATGGTTGTGAGCTACCATGTGGTTGCTGGGAATTGAACTCAGGACCTCTGGAAGAGCAGTCAGTGTTCTTAACCTCTGAGCCATCTCTCCAGCCCCTTCCCTTTGTTTTCTATGTTTTCTATGTTTCCAGATATTTCTTCTCTAGACTTCCCAAGTAGCTGTGAATGAGTCCATAGAGCAGCTTTCTAGAAACCCCCTCATACAGCACATCTCTTCCACATTGGGGAGATTCTGTATCTCTTGGACTGACAGGAAATAATCCCCCTTCAGGGTTGGTTTCTAAGTATGGGTTTTTGTCCTGTACTTTTCTTCTCTACATACATTATAGCATGTACTTCTCAACTCCCAAAAGACCCCGATCCTATTATATTATTGTACTGGAAAAGTAACACAGTCCAACCAAACCCTAATATCTACTTACACAATAGAAAGAGAATATCGCTGATCATATCTATTGATTTTTAACCCTACCTTGAGGTTGTCCTACTGGGAATATAGGGTTCTCCTCTGGAGGAATGTAACGTAAAACAACCGTTAGCTCTCCTTTGTATTGAAGGCCTATATCAGGAGCCAACTCCACCTAGCCAAGGGGAGATAAGTGAGAATAAAGTTAGAATATTGGATATCATCTTCTTAAATGAAATACAGCATATTCAGAGAGGCAAATATTTCATGTTTTCTCTTACATTTGGAATATAGGAAATCTATATTTCCTCAGATATAATTTATGTAAGAGACCTCACTCCTCTATGGGGAGGACCCCAGGTTAGATTCCTAGCAATAGTGAGTAAGTAGCCTGAACTGGCCATCTTCTGTGATCAGATTGGTGCCTATCCCAATTGTCATCAGAGAGGCATCACCCAGCAACTGATGGAGGCAGATGTGGAGATGCATAGCCTAACATTAGGTGGAGTTCAGGAATTCTGCGGAGGAGGAGGAAAAAGGATTGTAGGAACCAGAGGGGTCAAGGACATCATAAGAAAACCTACAGAATCATCTAACCTGGGCTCATAGGAGCTCACAGAGACTGAACCAACAACCAGGGAGCCTGCATGGGACTGACCTAGGCACTCTACACATATGTTACAGTTATGTAGCTTGGCCCTCTTGTGGGACTTCTAACAGTGGGGACAGAGGCTGTCTCTGACTCTTTTACTGGCTTTTGGGAACCAAGTCCTCCATACTGGGTCGCCTTGTCCAGCCTTAATACATGGGGAGGTGCTTATTCTTACTGCAACTTGATATGCCACGTTTTATTGATACTCACAGGAGACCTGCCCTTTCCTGATGGAGACAGAAGAAGAAGGGAGTGGGGACTGAGAGTGGAGGAGTGGGGGGAGGAACCGGGAGGGGAGGAGGGGGGGCTGCTGCTGGGATATAAAATGAATAGATGAATAAAAAATTGTTTCAGAGAGAGAGAGAGAGAGAGAGAGAGAGCTGACTCCTGTGCACTGAGTCAAGGGCAGAGAACTGTGCTTCTCAGAGAGCAGATGTAAAAAGCTCAGAAGCCAAACTCTCACATAGTAAAGCTAGAGACTCTTGAAATCTTAACACTCACCCACAGACCCACACAGACCCACAACAGACACACAACAGACACACAGACATACACACATGCACACACACACACACACACACACACAAGAGATATTTGCCTGACTTTTATTTCTGTCGTAAGAGTAGCAAGTACTTTATTTAACCATACCAGAAGCAAAAATGATATGATAAGATAAAATAGACCATTTAATACTAACTTTATTATTTTAAATAAAGTGCGTGGCAAAGACTTTTCTTACTGTTCTAAACTTTTCAGTAGGGCTGAGGGTAGTACCTAGGAGTAGATCTTTTTTCCCAGCATACATGGCACTTTGAATTTGATCCCCAAATCTACCAAAAACAAAAAATTCAGTAATTTTAGTTTATATAATGTCATAAATAAAAAAATTCTAATGGACATTATAGTTGATTAAAATAGTCTCTACTTTTTTGATACTATGATCAATGGGAGGTGGGCCATTTGTCTTCTCTGGGACTGAGTAGCTGTTGTATTACTTTAGTTATTGGAACATGGCAGAGGTGGCAAAGTACTTGTTTCTGGGCCCGTGTCTAAAGGTTGACAGCTTCTATTTCCTTTCTTGGCTACTCATAGAATACTCCCTTTTAGAGCCCCCACTGTGAGAGTTTCAGCCCACATGTTGAAGAGACACCTAAGTGATCTAGTTTGCAGGCCTAGCTATATCAGCCAGCATATATCAGCATCAAGTATGGGATATGGAAGCAAGCTAACTTAAACATCCAATCCAGTCAAAACTTCAGGTGATATCAGCTTTAGTCAACCATCTGGCTCAACTCTATGACACCTTGACTGAGGACTACCTTGATGAGCTCATTTAACACGCAGAATTATGAGAGACAGTAATCCCAGATTTTTGTTTAAAGCCTGGAAGGTTTCCATTAGTTTACTATACTGCCACAGTTAATCAAAGCAGCCCTATTTGATAGTGAGTGAAATTTTTGAGTTAAGAAATAGATTGTAGGAAAAGAGATAAGTGCAAATTTCATATATAAATACAGAGCATATTAGTACAGACTCAAATCATGCATTGTTGGGATATATTGATGTTATGTGGACTTTCAGCTAAAGGTAAAATATACTGGTGATTTTTGATAAACACAAACCCTAGGAATTATGAAAGTCTAACACAATAACAATGAGATTTTAAGATGTTTTAATTTAGTTTCTATTGCTGTGACAAACCACATGTCCAAAGCAACTTGGAATGGAGAGGGTTTATTTCATCTTATAGTTCATCATGAAGGGAAGTCAATGCAGGAACTGAAAGCAGGCTCCTGGAGGCACGAACTGAAGCAGAGGCCATGGAGAAAACTTACTTATTAGCTTGCTCCTTGTGCCTTGCTCAACCTCTTTCTTATACAACTCAGGACTACCTGTCCAGGGGTGGAACTGCTCCCCATCATCCTTATTGATGCTCCACATCAATCCTTATTCAAGAAAAATGCCCCACAGACTTGTCTACAGGCCAGTTTGATCAAGACAATTCTCAATTGGAGTTCTCTCTTTTCAGATGCCTCTAGATTGTGTGACGTTGAAAAAAAAGTAACCAGTGCATTTTATAACATAATAATATACAAAAATAGCTACAGTGTAGGGTCATCTTGACGTCTGCACATATATATTGGGGTATATTTGATATTCTGGCTTGGAAATTCTAAGGTAACATGTTCTGCCATACCATCATTTTCATTATTCAACCAATTTTTGCCCAGGAAAATGTAGAATTTCATTCAGTTTCCTACAGGGTACTTTTGTAAGTATTGTGGGGATGCATTAGACACAAACCCTACTTCAATAGAGTTTAGAAGCTGCTTTAAATTACCCACATTTCTAACTCATCAGATTAATGTAGTCTATCCTTAAAATGAGCAGGATTACCTCTACAAAGACCATGTGTATTTGCTCTGATCAGTTCATGCCCACAAAGAGTCAGCAGTATGAGTCTCTAAGGTTCTAAATGACAGATACATTTGTGTGGTAATTATATAACTCAATATTACATAAATTGATTTGTGTGCAAAGAAAGCTGTCACTATAGAAATTAGACTACTTTAGAGGAACAAATATTTGAATGTCAAGTTGTTGGTTTATGTGGCCTTAAAACTGTAGATTAGAAAAATTATGAATATTTAGAAAAATTTTCATTTAAAAGTGTTCTTACTTCACTTTACATCACACATTAGAAATTGTTGAAGATAATGCATTAAGAATGACATCAATAAAAGGAAAATACAGTCAAATTTTAATTGTAAAACATATATTCAAACAATATTAAATGTTTCCTACCAACATTTGTATATAAATGTATATTTATTTGCTTTATACTGAAACAAATGTGTGCTACCTTGTGAAAGTAATCAAAACAATATGGTACTAGCATAAAAATAACCAAATAGGAACCTATTGAAGAACCCAGAAATAAATCCAGGAATTTGTGGTCAACTGATTTTCAATAAAAGTACTGTGGTGGTTTGAATAAGAATGTACTCCCATAGGCTCATATATTTGAATACTTAGTCATAAAGGAGTGACATTATTAGAAAAGTATTAGGAGGTGTGACCTTGTTGGAAGAAGTGTCACTGGGAGATGGGCTTTGAGGTTTCAAAAGCCCATGACAAGTCTAGTCAGTGTCTCTGTCTCTCTCTCTCCCTCTCCCTCCCCTAACACCCCCCCCCCCCATATCAAGATGTAGTTCTTAACTACTTCTCCAGCACCACATCTGCCTGCATGCCACCATGCTCCCTGTCATGATGATAATGGACTGAACCCCTGAAACTGTAAGCCAGCCCCCAATGAAATGCTTTCTCTTATAAGAGTTGCTGTGGTCCAAGTGTCTTGTCTCTTCATATAACTAAAACAGTGACTAAGGCAAGTACCAGCAACACACATAGACAAAGGACAAGAGCTTTAATAAATAGTGCTGGACAGATTGGATGTCTACAGACAGAAGAATAAAACTAAATACTTATCCTATATAAGTATTATATACCATATATAAAATCAAAATAAAATGGATTAGAGATTTAACTGTAATACCTGAAATGGTAAGACAACTAGAAAATAATCTGGGAAGTGTACGGGGTAAGTTCCATGGCATTGATTTTGTCAACCGTATTTTTTGGCAGTGGGGGGATATGATCTCAAAAGTATAGGAAACAAAAGCAAAAACAGACAAATGGGATCACATCTTATAACCTGAGATCACAACAATTTCAGTACTTCTGTACAACAAGGGAAACAATTAACAAAGTAAAGAGGCAATCTAGGTGATGTGAGAAAATAACTGCATCTGATAAGGAGAAAGTAACCAAGATACATAGGGAACTCAAGTAACTCAATAGGAAAGCCAATAAACTTGCTAAACTTCTCAAAAGAATGCATGGAAGTGGTCAACAGATTTATGAATAGTGCTCAAAATTACTACAAAATTACTACAAAGATGACATTCACAACTGTAAAAGGAAATAATTGCACATTGTTAGTAGGAATGCAAATTAACAAAGCTGTAATACAAAGTAGCGTGGATGCTTCTCAAAAAATAAAGATAAAAACTAGTACTACCATATTATTCAGCAAACCTTCTATTGGTTATATGACCAAAGGAAATGAACTCCATATTTCAAAAAGACTTTTGTACTCTTGTGTTCATTGCAATGCTTTCCACAATAGCTAAAAATTCTAAGCAGCCTGTGTGTATATCAGTGGGTGAATAGACAGTGGATATGTGGCCCATATGGACAGAAATTTTGTTATTTCTGTCTAAATGAATTGAGAAAGAAGTGTGAGAAAAATATGACAGGGACTGAGTAAAATGGGTTTAGATTGTTGGAAGCCAGGTATGACCAAGGCTGTGTGTGTAGAGAAGCAATAACAAGGAGTATGGAAATAAGTCTCTATTTTGGATTCACTCAGAGGACTTCAAAACATGAATTCATGCCAATGACTTTACTAAGAATGGAGAAGAGAAACTAAAAGTTAAAAATGCTTAACAAGGGGCTGGAGAGATGGCTCAGAGGTTAAGAGCACTGGCTGCTCATTTAGAGGACCTAGGTTCAATTTCCAGCACCCACATCGCAGCCCACAACTGTCTATAACTCTGGTTCCACAGGATCTGGCACCCTCACACAGATCTACATGTAGGCAAAACACCAATGCACTTAAAATAAAAAAATAAATAAATGATTTTTAAAAATGCTTAACAAGTATGTGATAGCAGATGAAGTTCAGTGGGGTTAATATTTGCTCAGTCTTAAAAGTGTGGTAGTTGGTTTTTAACTGTCAACTTGATACAATCTAGATCACTTGGGAAAAGTTTCAATAAAGGAATTATCTAGGTTGGCCTGTGGCCATGACTGTGGAAAGTTTTGATTGGTGTTCTAGTTTGTTTTCTGTTGCTGTTTTAAAGACACCATAGCCGAAAGCAACCTAGGGCAGAAAGGGTTTAGTTTTCCTGACAGCTCCCAGTCCATCATGAAGGGAAGTCAGGGCAGGAACTGAAGCAGATACCATGGAGGAAGACTGCTTTCTGGCTCACACCCATGGCCTCCTCAGCTTCTTGTTTTATACAAGCCAGGACCACCTGCCCCATGACCCAGGGTGGCATCACCCACAGTGGGCTGGACCTTTCCATATCAAACACTAATCCAAAGAATGCCTCACAGACTTGTTTCCATGGCAATATGATAGGAATATTTCCTCAACTGAGATTCCCTTTACTGAGATCCTAGCTTATGTCACCTTGCCAACCACTACCACCAATAACAAAACCAACCAAACAAACAAACAAACAAACAAACAACCAACCAACCAACCAACCAAATAAGCAAAAACCTAACCAGCACATGGAAAGACCTAATCCACCATGGCCAGCAGCAGTAAATAATCAGGAAGATTCTGACTTTTATTAGACATGAGAAAGCTAGATGAAGGCAAGCAATCAAGGATCCAACATGCATTATTTCTCTCTTTGCTCTTGACTATGAACCTAACATTCCTAAACTGCTTGCGTTCCTGCCTTGACTTCCCTAAAAGGATGGACAGTAATCTGGAATTGTGAGCCAAATAAACCTTTTCCTTCCTTCTGCTGCTTTTTGTCAGGGTATTTGCAACAGCAAATGAAACTAGAACACAGGGTAGCTCCAGGAACAGGCCAGGAAAGAACTGCCCTACATAAAAGTACAAGAGTATGAGTGTCTGCCTTCAGTTGTCAGCAATTGATGAGAGAATCTGCCTCAGCCCCAGGAAACTTTCCCTCCTCTGGCATTAGGGTTCTCCATGCTCCCAGACAAAGCTTATTCCATTAGTCTGAGGGCTTTCCACCTGCAAAGACTGGGAGGTCATGGAAGGTGGGTGTGAAAACAATGGGGAACCATATTTATTTGAAAATAAAGGTATGGCCTGCTGGGCTACAACCAAAGCTGAGCCATATCAAGTGAACACTTCAGTGCCAGGAAAAGAGGCAGCTCTGATTAAAACCATACCCCAAAGCAGTAGGAAATTATTGAGACTCTCAGAGCAGATGTGTGTGTGTGTGTGTGAAATAATCAGATGCCACTCACTGTCTGGTGCTGTCTGAAAAGACTAATCCACTTCCATGCAGAAAAACCAGACATCCCGGTGCATTTGCAGGTGGAAGGTGGGGAAAGAAATTACAGACAAAAGTGCCAACGTTGTCAAGTAAAGAGAAGCTTTTAGCTAGGTAATAATTCCACAGAAATGTACGTTTACTTTCTGCTTGAAGGCAAAATAAGAGAACATTTTCCTTGGAAAACCACTTAAGCTTGCTGCTGCTTTCCAGAGGTCCTTGTTTTTCTACTAGCACCTCCTGGGAAGGCTTGGATGGCAATCCATACTGACACATACTTCTTGTCTAACTACCTAACATGGCTTTCAAAAGGATAATGAGTTATAGGTAATGAAGAGTCCCATGTCACACAATGAAATGGAAATTAGGCTGTGAAACTACTTTATACTACTCAAGTTGACATCTTGAATCCATTTTCTGTCAGTACCAGCCTCCTCACTGGTTTCTTTTGTAGTAGCTAACAAAAACAAAGCTCTCAGTACTAAGAGACTTTCAGTAGCACAGTCAATGTGCAGTACAACGGTATATTGCTCCATCATTTTCACTGCAAAAGGAAGTCAGTGTTTCTAAAATATTAAGGACTATTAATTTTGATCTTATATTAGGAGAGAAATCAGTCCCTACAGTTCACACTCCACCTCAGATGGATAATAGATTAAAAACATCAATTCTCTAGGGCAGTTCACAATAAATTATAAGCAGCTGAAATGACTGACACAGGAAGGAGATTGTTTCAAATAATTTGTACTGGAATTTTTTTTCACAGTTTGTTATTGCCTTTATTTTATTCACAAGAAAATCAAGAAATTTTGTGGAAATCAGCTGTACAACACACCCTTCATTTGCATATGAGGCCTTTTGTGATTGGTTGGTGTAAATGTGAATGCTGTGATTGGTCCAAACACAACTTTCATTTGCATATGTTCTATGG